>OZ024908.1:47429750-47532725 GCA_964017125.1 Flabesymbios commensalis
AATGTAACCAATAACTAATGAAAGGCAGTATAGACAAATTAGAACATTAACAATTTATTATAATCGTCTATAATGTATCAAGTAACAAGCGTAAACAACCATGTAAAATATCACAGATATATTAACAGATGGTATAAATACCATATTTTTCATCATATTTCTAACAATTAAATCATGTAACAAATAATGCATTCACTGCGTGTAAGTAAATTACTTCAGAAACCAAAGGTCCTGGAGTGTATGGAGATACATTTAGTCTACATAATTATGGTTAATTTTATTTATTTTTTATGACTTTTTAATGTGTCACTGTGAACCTTTTATTTCCCAATATGCTACATCTCGGAAAGAGCAGCATCCAGTATATGTCCGTAAAAGCATTAATTTTGATATCTAAAAAGTATATAAATATAAAATAATAGTAATGATAATAATAGCAAAGCTTCGTATCATATCACAATATAGCAGAAGTGGTGCTTGATTATTTTGGATTGTGAGTAGCCTATTTGTAGTCCTACGTCTCGTATTTATCATCACAATAGCCAAAAATGTTTAATGAATGACACATTGGAAAAAAAAATAATACATATAGTGCATTTAATTATTGCTAGTGAACAAAACAACTATAAGTTATTAGATTAACCTGAGATAATGATAACTTATAGATGATATGCGTAGACTGGGACAAATGTTCAACAAAATGTAGCGCTTACTTCAGCTGTCAAAAACATTGTCTAAAATGTGGCACTCATTTTGTAATAAGGCACACAAACTGTGTAAATTAACATTGCATTATAATCATACTACAACACATTCATCTAGCTGATAGGTTGATTGAAGCAGCTCAATCATTGCGGGAGCAATTACTAAAACAAGCAGATGTCATGCAAATGTTAGGCCTACACGCCTGCATCAGCGTACAAGATTCAACTACTCATGCAAGCTTTGACAATATACAACATGACAATTGATATTTTTGATTTCCTTGCTATTTCAGTTAATCTTAAACATATAGGCAAAATTAAGTTCAATAGTATAATATCACATCGCAGCATCATTACATTATTATACCGATAAAATCATGTATACATAGGCTACGTGTATCATAGCATTTTACCATTTTAGAAAAACCTAGATAAAGTAAAAGAGACGACCAAAACCCTTACTGCAGGGAATGAAAAGGCTGTTTATTAAGATTCTATACTTCTTAGTCGAGCAATATCCTTGGATAACAAATATATTATTTACAATAGTATCACAATGTTGCGATGTAACATTGGATAACAAAAAAAGGTATTTTCTACACTCAATACAATGTCATTGTAGTAATACATCAAACAATACGACTATTTTTGCGAGTTCAAGATAACTATTTCGTTTATTTGTGATAATACTAAATTTTAAAATGACGTTGTTGCAGTACACCCATTGATTCTGTTGTTTCTGTGAACGGTGAGCTCAACCCTTTGAGCATCGACATAAATACACTCCGAGATGAATCTATGTCTCGCTACTGGGACCCTCAAAATCAGGTGAGTGAAAATTACTCTTTTTATTTTATTTATTTCGAGACCACCCATTTCTAATTTGTGCTGATTTAACATACATTTCACCCCCAAGAATTGTTTTACTACGCTGATGAAAAATATTAAAACGATCATAGTTTGTAGCCTTTCTAACTTTCAAACTGTATATCTCTAGATAGCCTGGTCAATCACCACTTGTTATGTCAAATAAATGTGGAGAGATATTATATTATATTATATTATATTATATATCGATATTATAAACAACAAATAACTATATGCATTGTGACTTATCGTTATGTAACATTTAAAATAAATGGAATAAAACAACGTTCACTTTCTACATGCGTGGATCTAGTGTAAAAATCACAATTACTGATAAACAGCCTCGCGTTCGTAGGCCTACTTGGATCTGATCTCCAGGTAGCGACAACAGACAATTTCCACAGCACAAAAAACGTAAAACATGCAGCAGTTCACGTCTCATCATGCTCATTGTGAATGTTTTTTTATTTACGTAATGTATTTTCATATCTCACAATAACCTTGATAACGTGCTTATCAAACTTTGATTTTAAAGGTCTAACTAATAACAAGCGTAATATGCTGGGGACTCGTTCATATGTAAATAGCATGGTAGCCAAGGCGTGTGTGATATATTTTCATCATTTGGCAGCTTTCGGTTTACAACTTCTCTGGTGCACAGGTAGACGGTCCGGCAAAAACGTTCTTCCACAGTTTGGACAAGGTGCAAGATTAGCTTGTGATGCCTGCCAATTCGCTTCGTTTGCGGCGTTCATATCGTAAGCACCTTTTCCTAAAAAGAATGATCAAATAAGTCTGTAATATGTAAAAACTATATAACATAATGTCATTGAAGCGACCACTTAAAATAGTGATTATGAGTATAGCATGGTTCATAATTTTAGAAACATGCATTGCAAAGATAGTTTTAAGAAAGTGGCACACATCATAAACTTGGTAGTACGGCATGACATTTAACATGTTTAACAAAATCATTACTGAAGATTAATTTCCCACAAAAATTAAAGGACAATAGTAGGCCTACGTCTGATTGTCAACATAAATATACTTAACAAGACTACATAAGTCCAGGAGCTCCCGCTCCGAATTAGAATTTGATTTAAGCAATTTCGTGTAGGGCTATTAATGTAGTCCTAGGCTAGGTCAAAAAGCAAGACGCAAGACAACTAGATCTAAGAAGCCCAGTCTACCTATCTGGCACGGTTTACCCGATATCAGGCCAATCGAGGTAACTAATAGCTGATTTACGGTCATTTTGAATTCGATATAAATTAGTTAAAAACTTAGGGTGCATCCTCCCCAGAAACCTCAAATTTTGTTTTAAAGTAATGGACTAACATCTAACACAGTTTGCAAAATATTGGGCATGTGAAAGTAAATGATGGCCGATAGGGGGCCATTTTGAATTTAATCGAGTCAGAATTTTTCAAGATGCATCCTCAGCTGAAATCTCACATTTCATTCTATAGTAATCGTCTAGCTATCTAGCACGGTTTACCAAATATCGGTCATGTGAAAGTGAATAATGGCCTAAGGGCGGCCATTTTGAATTTGATCAAGTCGAAATTTTCCAAGATGCATCCTCAGCTTAAATCTCACATTTTGTTTTATAGTAATGGTCTAGCCATCTAGTACGGTTACCAAAACCGGCTATGTGAAAGTGAATAATGGCCGATAGGCGGCCATTTTGAATTTGATCGAGTCAATTTTTTTCAAGATGCATCCTCTCTTGTAATCTCACATTTTGTTTTATAGTAATGGTCCAGCTATCTAACACGGTTTACCAAATATCAGCAATGTGAAAGTAAATAGTGGCCGATAGGGGGCCATTTTGAATTCGATTGAGTCGAAAGTTTTTAAAAGGCATCCTCTCTCGAAACGTCACATTTTGTTTTATAGTAATGGTCTAGCTATCTAGCACGGTTTACCTGATATCAGGCCTATCGAGGTAAATAATGCTGATTGTCGGCCATTTTGAATTCTTAAGTTAAAAATTTTCAGGGTGCATCCTCCCCCGAAAACTCACACTTTTTTTTATAGTAATCAGGAAATGGTCTAGCCATCTAGCACCGTTTACCAAATATCAGCCATGTGAAAATGAATAATGGTCGAAAAGGCGGCCATTTTAAATTTGATCAAGTCAATTTTTTTCAAGATGCATCCTCATCTGAAATCCCACATTTCGTTTTATAGTAATGGTCTAGCCATCTAGCACGATTGACCAAATATCGGCCATGTGAAAGTGAATAATCGCCAATAAGCGGTCATTTTGAACTTTATCGAGTCGATTTTTTTCAAGATGCATCCTCTCCTGAAATCACACTTTTTGTTTTATAGTAATGGTCTAGCCATCTAGCACGGATTACCAAAAAACGGCTATGTGAAAGTGAATAATGGCCGATTGGCGGTCATTTTGAACTTGGACGAGTTGAATTTTTTCAAAATGCATCCTCTCCTGAAACCTTACAATTTGTTTTATAGTAATGGTGTAGATATCTTGAGCGGTTTTCATGATATTCCACAATATCAGGCCTGTCGAGGTGAATAATTTCCGATAGGCGGCCATTTTGAATTTTATCAACTTGAAATTTTACAAGATGCATCCTCTCCTGAAACCTCACAATTTGTTTTATAGTAATGGTGTAGCTATCTTGAGCGGTTTTCATGATATTCCGCAAAATCTTTCAGTCGGATTTACCGATGTTATAAATTAGGTCAAAGTGCTGGGTCAACTTCAAGGTCAAGGTCCAAAAACCTGAAAAGGCACAACTAGGGACCTTAGAGAACATGTATGTGCAATATGACTGTCATCGGCCCAGTACTTTTCGAGATCTGCTCCGGAAACGAAGTGCGCGTCAAAACGTCTAAATAGGTCATATTTCTGAACCAGAAGTAGGTCAAAGTTCAAATACACCAAAAGGCACAACTAGACCCCCTAGGGGTGTTGTGTGTAAAATTTGAAGACAATCGGACAAGTACTTTCAGAGATATGCTCCGGAAACGAATTGTTTACGGACGGCTCAACGGCCCAACGCCTTAACATCATCATTTTCTCCTCTGCGACCTTGCGTATTGAATTCAGATTTTAAATATTTTAACCTGTCCATTATCCACCTGGAGGTAACCCACATACCAAAAATTGTTATCCTAGCTTATTTTCTTGCAAAGTTATAGGCAAAAGAAGAGGCAAAAAAAAAAAGGAGGTAGAATCCATAGCTCCCTCCGTCTCAACTACAGTGACGGCGGGAGCTAAAAATAGAAACGTAACACCACTTGATGGACATAGGCCTACCGGAAAAATCTTTATTATGCGTGAAGAAACTGAAATAAGCTACAGACCACTCTATGTCTATTTCTTGTTTTAGTTGTACCCCAGTTCGCTCTATCTCTGTAATCAGCGTGGTGCCTTCTGGGTACAGATCTGCCTCGCTGTCCGTATACAGTGGACTACTCCTTTAATTGATTATTGAAGATGAGTATCTGACAGAATATGACAGTATTTTAGACGTGGGTAGAACACACATATGATCCACATAATGTGCCTGTTGCACTGTGTCGGTGCAGAAACTAACGTTTTCGTGGGGATCATGAGTGCATTATTTATCTTGGTCTTCCCTGTCGTGGCCTATCATGAAATATGATGCTAGGACTAAGTATCAGTATTGTTAACCTGTTTTGTGGCCATTTGAGCAGTAGCCAAACCACCTTCCACCATGGCAATACGCCTACATGCAATAGCACGCTCACGCTGCCCAATTATCAAACTAGTATAGACATTATCATCAGTCCATCATATTTTAACAAATTTTGATGAACATTTGATGATCTTAGAACTGAAAGCGTATTTTTCATATCCCCACCCCATATCTCATTATCTTTTCAGACGTCCTGTATAATGAGAACATGGTTCACTAGCCCACGATTTTCTTCAAGGTCGTTAGTCCGTTTTTTTAAATTAAAACAGAAAATTATTATATATTTAAATCCGACAAAATAATTCTAAATGAATCAACCAAAAATAATAAATTGTTGCCAGGCCCGTTTTCAAGGAAATTTTGAAAGTAGGGTCGAATTTTGAATTGCTGTGGTATTTTCGAAATAAGTTAATTAGACCCCCTATGAAATTCAGGTTGAATTAATATTTGGCGTTGAGCTAATAGCGACGCAGGGTTTTATTATTATTACATGCAAACTGGTGCGATACGGTGGATTCTGGAAGATGTTGGTGGGGTAAATTTGCAGCTTTTTGGTCATGGGGGGGGGGGGGGGGTGATCCCCTCGAACCCCCTCCCCCTGAATGACGGGTCTGGTTGCGGTTTTTTTTGTCAAGTGTTGTAGTCACACCACAATTTTTACCAGTTGAAGATAAAGGAAGAATACAATAATCCAAGATTGAATATCAATAATATCAAGATAACTTGTTCTAACCCTTTACCCGCTATGTTATCTTATTTACATTTGCATCCACTTGAAGTTGTGTCTCGCTGCCACTATCCACAGCTTCAAGTGGCTGAAAATTACTCATATTTGTTTAATTTGAGACTCAAAATTGAAAATTTATTTATTTTTAAACACTCATTTCATTCCCATTAACTGACTTAACCTGCTCATAAGACAGATTGAAAAATGACTATGTCGTGATTAACGGTGAAAGGGTAAACACTGATCAGGATAATTGAGTACTAGAATACTGCCACTTAATGGCTTTACAGAGCAGTGTATGTTATGTGGAGCATATGAGTTGCCAATTCACAACAACGTAAAATGAAAACAGCTATGAGCCGAAAAATAGTTGTTAGCGAGACCTTCACAGTGGCGTATACAATGTCACTTCCTTAGGCATAGGGCCTACATTTACTATAATTTGTAAAGATGACGACCTCAGCGAGTTTAGCACCAATTTGCTCAATTGAAAAATATAGACTCATCGCATTATAATAATAAATTCACGTACGTCATATCCCTGGCTATAATAAAGCGAGTTATAGGTTTCATTGATCTACGCCCCCCAAAAAAAAACAAAAATAGCCCTAGGCCTACCTGTAATTGGAACCACTTCAGGTTTCTTCGGTTCAGGCCGCCTTTGCCCTTTTGGTAGGCGTTCATTCTCTGCGTGCCATTTTTTTAAGCACTGTGGTTCGTGAATTGCGATTGACTTGCTCCCAAACTCCCGTCCACAGAGATAGCAGACAACTGTCCGAGGCTTAGCCGGCATGGCAGCAGCTTTCGTAGTCTGAAACCATAGTTAACATATCATAGGCCTACTCTGGATATGATAGTTTTAATGTCGAATTGAAAAGTTAAAGAGAAATGGAACATAATTCCAGCCTCATATATTTGAGAATAAAAATCCAGCCTGACAGTGACATGGTGTCATTTTAACAACACGTGTAGATATAATGTATATCACAGCGAATATTGAAAAATCGGAACAAATGTGGTAAAAAACTCTCTTATCTGAAATCGTCTGCGCGGATGTCGCATAATTTAACATACATTATCCGTTTCTAATAATAGACCTTCGCGATGTCGTTACTGTATCTTTGGCTGTGTTTCATGGCTGCATTGTGCCTGGGACGCTTAGATATGTCGAGATTTTTTTTATGATTCATGTATTTTTGAATAAGCGCGACATAATCAGATGTTTTTTTTAAAACATGAATGTTATTTAATCACTGGTGTTAAATACACAATAGCTTACACATAATTTACTAGAAACAAATAGGCCTACGTAACATAACATTCTTAACAATACAATATTACAAGCTAATAATTATACAAAGTAATACAAGCATACTAAAATGATACTAAAATAATATAAAGGTCAGTATAAACATTGTAATACGAAAGACATTCATACAAGTGCAAAAGAAAACGCAAAGTAATTTAAATTTTCGGCTTTGTGCGGAGTTTTTTTTTTCACGATGAAATTAATAAATTAAGCAAATGCATTGTCATTTTAAATGTGTAGGTGCGAATAATTAGAGTATAACAAAGACGGTTCTGCATTTACCAAGGTGTGACAAATTTAATGAGCTTAGAAATCAAATTTAGCGGAAATGAAAAAAGAAGGAGGATAGACTCTGATAACGACAGTCGAAAATAGTATATAAGATTCTGATAAAACTCCCTTATTATCAGATGATGTGGCAGTTTTGTGGATTGTCCGCTCACTCTCATTAGTCATCTATAATTGCTTTTCGCATGGCAAATGTTCATGAAAATAAATAGCACATGTTTCTTACCTGTTGAGCTGGTGGTTTTGAAGTTGAGGTATGTGCCCCATTTTGGCGTGAATTGACAGCAGCAGATGTTTTAGGGACGGCGCCATCTTTAGGTTTGCCACGACACATCCGTTCATGGACAGCCACCCTGTCCGGATTAAACGTACGGCCGCAAGTACGACAAGGGACCATGTTTGCTTGCGCAGCCTGCCATTGTGCTTCCTGTACATCAGCTCTGCAAAATAGTTAATAAATTATTGTAATGATGACAAGAAAATCTGAAGTATATTTAATCATTGCCCATATGGGGCTGAATTGCTGTGCTTCTAGTTTTCATTCATTTAAAGCGACTCTGTTAGGTCGAAAATCATCCAAAATCATCATTTTTATTTTGGCTCCTTAATAATGGCCATAATATGTAGTTAGCAAACAACGTGTTACGAAAACATATTATCGTCAGATACATGTAATATGATTAAAATTATCAATCTAGTCTAATGGATTTGGTCAATAATCGACCTGGGTACAAACGTGGAAGAAGGCATAATTAATGTATAATTGTGTGTTCTTAAATACAAAATCGCGTCATCCCATTTAAAATTGTTATTGTCCATAGGACTGGGGGGGGAGGGGGTGGGGGCGGTGACTCGCTAAAGGGATCAGTTTTAAAGTCAGCTTTACGCTCTGGTCGCCATATTGGTGGGTATCTGCAAAGCTTCTAACGTATATTTTAGCCCATTCAGGCCTATACACGTCTTATTATTTTCTGTGCTTTATTTTACAATTGAGATCCTGGCACCAACGTTAAATCCGTGGTTGTGTTATGATACGATCCTTATTGTTTAGTTTACAGCACAATCTTATCAGCTTTTAGCGCAAACCCATGACCTCTTCCTACAGGTGGTAAATACGGCCGGACAGTTTATAAGCATAATAAAGCGTTTGTGATTTATCAATTTAAGAGTAGCACAAATTTTAACCTTTTCATCGCTTATCACGACTATAATAGTTTTAACCCATTTTACTATCAGATTAAATCGCAGTTTTTTGTGAATGAAATGAGTGTTTAGACATCAAAACTACCCAGCGAATACGAGACGTTCACCCAAACCTGCTACAATGTCTGCGACGCTGGCCCAACATTGTACCAGCATTGGGTGAAGGTCTTGTGTTTGCTGGGTAACAATGTTTGGTCTGAGTTGAAAAATTATGAGTAATTTTCACTCACGTAAAGGTGGGTCACGGCAGCGAGGCACAATTTTATGTAGATAAATATTTAGCTAACTTAGCAGGTATAGGGTTAACAACATTGAATTTCATTTCATTTACATTTCTGAGAACATCAAACAATTCTGCCCATTTCGCCAACATATCAAGTCAGCGACAGAGTAGCCTCCCTTATCTGTGTGTAATTACATTATTGCCTACCTAACTCTTTCAATGTGGGGAGCGATTAGTTTTCACTATCTGTTTCACCACAAATTATACGTATCATACAGAGGTCCTGGCACTAGCGTAGCAGGCTTTTGCTGGTTTAAAAAATTTTGTTATGTCTCAATATTGGAAATTACATTAGAATGAAGTGAACAACGCCTGAACAATTCAGTATTTAAAGTGTTAAACATTTACACCGTAGCCTAGGCCTCTTCTTTCGAAATTATTATTGCCTCTTCAAGTGCACGTACTTAGTTATTGTGTGTGTCAGCTAACAATGAAGCCACTTTCGGCTGCATTACATGTGTGTTTAATGCCAAATGGATCTACCCCTTTGACAAATTTATATTCAAGGGCAGACATACAACATACTTGTAATCTTAAGTGGTGTTTGAAATGTAGTTGGCAAGCAACACCTTAGGCCTACATCCGGGATTAACCCAAGCTCTAAGATGGATCTGACTAGTTCTATTATGGGCCTACTCTCCACACAAAAAATTATATCTTACGATTTTCTCACGATGACATAATGGCGTAGGCCTAATAAACAATTTATTGTTAGCGACGACTTGTAGACCTGCAATTCTGTAAAAGTGGGGTGGAAGTGCACACTAATTTATTGTTAGTGAAGACGAGTAGACTTACCATTCTATAATAGTGGGGTGGAAGTGCGTGTCGTCTATAGAGCACTTGAAGAATAGACATCATGAAACAAGCCAATTAAAGTTTCTGGTTGTCTACATCGTGTATTTATCAACCAGGGTCATGAATACTCGAAATAGAGCACAACAAAGAAATATATTACAGATCCATATAATTATTGTCTCCCTCTAGAGTTGTTTTAATTGACTCTTAATAATAGTGACAGTAGATGTTCTGGCATGAAACCAGAGTTTCTTAACCCCCAGCAAACACGAGGCGCCGGCTCAATGCGGTTTCAATGTAACCAACATTGGGTCAGTCTCTCGCATTTGTACTGGGACAGGTGCTATTCTTATAAAAACGTCACATCATTCAGGGTTCCCCACAGTGCCGGAAATGCCGGCATGCCGACCGGATGAATTTTATGCCGACCAGCATAATAGGTCACATCCGGCTGTTATCCAGCTGGCAGATTAGCTAATATTCCCGTCGCCAGTGTCTTACTGTGTTGATTTAGCGATCAGCGTGTACATGTAAGAAAAGATACGTGCTACCTCCCCCCATAATCCCCCCACCTCTGGGCCACCCGTCATGTGCTGTAGGCCTATGCCTGGCAGAAGCAGCGCTGACAGCAAGTGGCGGACGGGCCAACACTTCTAGCGTTGCCAGTCACCACGACACGTTCGTTGTCACTCACCAAAGTGTCACCGCGTTGGTGAGTGAGTGATACCAACTCAAAAACCTTGTCAGGCATACACAACAACACTTATCAATAACAGAATAATAACTCTCACCAACAAACAAAAACCCATAAAACACCAAGAAAACATGCATAGGCCTACACTCAAATACACAACTCACAAACCATCAAATCAACAAGACAAAATAACAGTATGGTGACGGCACACAGACGGTCAGGCAAACAACACAAATGAAAAAACTTGGATATTTTTATCGCGCGTGCAACAGTAAATATTTTATTATGCTAGGTTAAGATTTTAAGGATAACGACCGGATGATTTTTTTTTCTGTGGGGAACCCTGCATCATTAATCTTTCGCAACGTGGCTATAATCAGTTCATTTGAATATATTAGGCCGAGGTTTCTCTTTTAAATAAAAAATATCTAAAAACACAATGGCGAAATTCACAAATGCTGCATTTATTTAGGCCTGGCCATTATCATGATTATGTGCCTCTGCTAACGAGTATCAAATCAGCGAAAATCATGCGTTGGTGGTTAATGTGAATTCTACTATATAGGTTGAATAATCTATCTGTATTATTTACTATGTTTACTGTCCAAAAACGTACTTCGTTGTTCCGATAGCTAGCAGGCTAGGCCTATACATGTATAGGTAACGCTAATCAGTTAGTTAATCGTTCATCGATAGTCCTCCAAGTATCAATCTCTAATATTGGCATGATAGTACCAGGTCAATTGATCATGTTGATATAGATCTAACGTTACTCTTGTTACAATATAGTTTGATAACCAGATAACAAGCGGTCTCATAAGCCCGTCACATACAGAACATCTATGTGCTCTAATACTCTAATACGTATATCAACATAATGTTGGGTTAATGTTTAAAAGGTCCAACGTCTGCGACGCTTGTCTTACATTGACCCAACAATGCCAGTATACTAGCTGTAAATTACTTTGCCATTTTAAATATTTAAATAAGTTCTTCCTTGTATGATCATAGACACGACGACAAATTGGCAAATAGTGAGTCGCGTGATTACATGGGCGTTGGTAAACACGATGTCCTTGGGGAGGAGCATGTTTATTGTGTTATTGCTAAACAGACCATCGTCACGCAGTTGCAAGCTGTTTGTTTTGTTATAGATGACTATCTATCAAATCTATACAGGCTACAGAACATTGGCTCAATTTTGGAGCAGTACCACGATACGGTGGCCAAATGTTGAGTCGACGTCTATAGTATCAGCGCCCCTGGGTATTTGTTTGTCTGAGCGCCAGTTGCTAGGAGTTATCGCGTACTTGTTTATTATTACAGTATCCCCACTTTTTTATAGATCCGTCACGACGAACCCTTACGCTGTCATGGCTGCATACCTGGTATACGGGATAGTCACCTTTGCAATTTTGAAGGGTCGCATATGCAATTTCACGACACGACGATAATGACAAGATGATTTAGATGAGGATATGACGGACGTTTTTAATTACACAATATTTTACTTGATATTTATGAAAGATATTATATAGGCATACCAAAGCAGTTTCGAGTATGACTGTTTAGTCTTTTTTTAAATAACGTAATTCTTTCTATCTTTGAATAGGTGACCACTTGTATCGGCAATTAAAAAGACAATTCATCAATTAAAAGGTTAATGCTTTGATCTAGCATACAATATAATCATATATGTATACATATATATGTATATGCAGTAACACTGTAGGCCTATAATCCTGGTAAACACAAAACATGTGTATAACATTTGTACAATGTTCGACGTTGTACAAATGTTATACAACTGTTTTGTGTTTGCTAATGTATGTGTAACAGTATTGAAACTGCCCAGCCGGGGATTGAACAACCGACCCTAACATGGTGATTTCTGAGCGCTACTCGTTGGCCGCAGTGTTAATCACTACAGTCCGTCATACACACACCTGGCTATATACATAAGAATAAAAAAAACCTTTATATTGAAAACTACTCAATATAGAACTACATTCACATCACGTGATATGCCAACTAAATTGATTTACACCTTAACTTCTAGTCCTGTCACACACATCATTTTAAACAGTGTTAATTTAGTAATAGGCCTACAAGCTAGAAATTTTACATTTTCATCCTCTAATTCAATTTACCGTAGTTACGCTGCGGCAAACTTTCGAATGTAAATTACATATACTATGCTTGACATGCGTTGTTTAATTTGCAAATTCAAGAACCGTACGTTGAAACTGCAAAAAATAATGGAAAATAGTAGACGCAATTAGCAAATTTTAAAGATATATTGTAACTATGCGGATTGTGTATATTGGAACTAGGCTAACCTTGATGCATTGGCGTTTCCTCCTGGTAAAGCCTGTGGTTTCTGTGGAGCTTTCCTTCGTTGTGCTCTAGGTAGCTTATTGTTCTCCATTTCCCATTTCGTCAAGCACTGTGGTTCATGGATCGGTAAGGAAGCGTCAGTGAACTGTCGCCCGCAGATGTAACAGATAACAAATTTAGGGGCGCCTCTTGATTTCCGGGTCTCCGCAGTAGAATTCATCTTCTTTGGTTGTGTACTAACTGGGGGTTTGTCAGACTGTGTTGGTGGCTGACGTGACGTGTCCCTCTCTGTGGACTGCTGAGAACCTGTAACAGAAGTACCAGTGCCAGGTCGACGGGCCATAACAGCCTTACCAAGTTTCAAGCAGGCTCTCTGGTGAATGGCCACGCGATCTGGATTGAAGGTTCTACCGCAATTGTTACAAGGTACTAGCTGACTGGCCGCGCTTTGTCTGGCAGCTTCATTGACATCGTAGTTGTAGGTACCAGAGCCGGATATTTTAGGGGGTGTTTGAGGTTTTTGGGGACAAGGGCGCCTGTGTTCACGGGGCAGCTTATTGTTCTCCACTTGCCATTTCACTAAGCACTGTGGCTCGTGAATACCAATGGAAGCCTTTGTAAACTCACGTCCACAAATATAGCACACCACAAACTGAGGTCGTCTGCGCGGTGTCTTCGGTGGAGAAGCGGTGCCGTATGGATCAAATTTGTAAGTATCACGAGCACTACCAGGAGGTGGTCGTCGTTTGGAAAGTGTAACTGTAGAAGGACGATCTTTCCTTAATTTTCCACTCGCGCCTCGATCTGAAGCACTTGCAAAAGATTGTTCCCCTATGTCTATAACACTTCCCTTTTTCAAAATTTTTGGATTTGTCAAAGTGGCAGTTCTTGGTCTATCGCCTGGTACCTGGTTATGTGTTTGTGCATTTGATTTACCTCCAGGTGCCATTTTTAGGGGCTTTCCAGGATGGCAACTTTTTTGGTGAACAGGGAGACGATCCGGATTAAACGTTCTGCCACAATTTTGACATGGTACAAGATTCGCTTGGGAACTCTTATATGCAGCCTCGTTCATTCGTTGTGTATACCCATTGGTGCCAGCCTCACCAATGCTCGGCAAAAGGTCTGGCTTTCTGGGAGCAGGTCTGCGATTGGCTCTGGGTAATTTTTGGTTTTCGATGTGCCACTTCTTTAAACATTGTGGCTCGTGAATATTGACTGATTTAGTCCCAAATTCTCTGCCGCAAATATAACAGATGACAAATGCCTGTCTTGGTGGCATGTTGATGATAGGCTACTGTTTTGAGTTTCCTGCTTTAATACATGATGATATCGGTTTTCCTGGAAATTTTCCTGGAAAAGATGAGAATTATTTTATAACGGTACTCTGCCTGGCTTAAGAAATCGTAGATATCTAGTACAATAAATGCATTTGTTGGTCACTATACTTCTGTTTCAATAACCCAGTATACACTGGATATGATCACATGCCTGGAGAGTGGCTTTGAGCACAATTGCAAAGTAATAGTGTACCATATTCAGTCGAGCAAAACCTAAATCTTTTAATTAGTGAGTGTATGTGCATGTAAATAATACACTGAAAGTGTTATTTTCTAAAGCGCCAGACAAGCATGCAGTCAGTCAGTCAGCATAGGATTTAGCTACATGATGGATCAGAGAAAGAAACAGTGTTATATTAATACATTATAGCAAAGAATCTCTACATACCGCAAGCATGATCATATAGGCCTACCATTCGGCCTGTGCTTGTGATATGTAGGGATAGAAAATTTTATGTTGAGTCAACGTTGAAAAATACAGGTGATTATAAGCATAAGATCAGCGAAGGCCCTTTGGTTGTCGATGGGTCACATAATGAGTGGGCCGACATTTACAGATTTAATAGTATTACCGGGTGCGTAAAAAGATGTGGCATAGTTACAAAAGTAAACTCCTCATACATAAGCTTATCACTGTTTATGCCTAGTTAGATGTAAATTACATGTTTTTATCTGCCACAAAATCGAAAATCGATTAAGTCCCTTGCTGTCTGATGAATATGGGGTCTGGCATTATACCGAAAAGACACGAAAAGACGTGATAGACGATATAGGAACTAAATATTTCATAGGCCCCTATTGTATCGTGTTTAGTACATCCCACACGTCGTGCTTACTGGGTAAATAATGGGTGCCACAGGTTCGTTTCTATATAATAAAATATGCGGACACTTTGGGACCCATAGTAAATGATATTAGTAGATTGTAAAAAGTTATATTAAACCTGAATATTTCTCGCTTATTATTGCACGTTATACGTTATAAAGCTTCAATTAATATTCCACCTGGAAATTGACATATTTTTCATGATGATTAATTACAAGTCAAATACAATTGATTTCGCACCGATTACATCTTTTACATTAAAAATATGGAGACTTTATGGTAAGAAAACAGCGTGTATGTTACTGGCCGGCCAAAAGAATCTGCTAAGAACAATTACATTAGGGCTATAGGAGGCAAAATATTCCAGGCTGGCCGGCCAAAAGAATCTGCTAGGGACAATACATTATTACTATGGGATGCCAAATATTCCTACCTTTCTAAATTAATAACTTTACGAGTTTCCGTGTTATCATTATATCATTTATATCATTGTTTTCAGAATAGAATAAGCTTTCTGGACATCTTTATGTCATGTCTGTATCACTGAAATTGACGAAATTAATAATTGTACTGGGATCGTTTTCACACCTAGCTTACCCCCTGCCAACGCTGGCGTCAGCTGCTAATTAGTGTTGCAGGGCACCTTGTAAAGCCAAGAGTGCACTAGGTATTAACTGCATCGCATCCAAATAACTATTTGCATTGAAAACCACTTTGAAACTTGATTTTTAATTAATAACAGAAAAAGTATTTAAGATACAGTGGAAATAGTTATATCTGATATGCGTCTCGACGATGTGCCTAAGTTGTTGAAGTTTTTATTCATTTAAAACCGTTTCTATATAAGTTCTTTTTTAACTATCACTCACTGAAAATAATAGCAAATACTAGTTAAGCAAGCGATTCCGATGGTATATTTGCTTGACAATATCTTGCAAATTGACAAAGCCATAATTGTACAAAGATTGATAAATTTTGGCAATTTATTAAGAGCTTTTTTTATATAGGTTCTTTTAAAGATATCGATATATATAACAAAAATGAGCTAATACTAGGTGCCTGAGCAATTCCAGTGATGTATTACACTTCAAAATATCTTAAAAACCGACAAAGTTATAATTTACAATGAGTGGTTCGAATATACAAAAAACTGCACCTAAAATTACTCAGTCCAAACATCACCTACTCCAAGCATCGGAAAGGTTTTATAAAACTATTTCTGATACATGCTGTAGTAATATAATAATGTTACTAACTTATAACTAGCCTCATATTCATGATGATTTTCTAATTGTTATGCCATTGTATATGTACACTTTGCAATTACTTATCAATTTATCGCGTTAAGTTCATACTGATTGAAACTTAATATGCAAAGCGGTTAATAAGCGGTTACCTGTATATGTCTGTCTTGCCTCTCTGGAGGTCATCATAAATAAATACTTGTTACTTATTACTTGGTTCTGTATACTATATATAAATATTTTAGCGAGTATTTCTTTTTCAAGATAACAGCTTCAATAGGTTACTTAGTGTTACGTAATCAAAGTGATGCTCCTCTCCCTAAAATGTTGTCACAGCACGATCAACGCTGAACTACGCCCTTGAAGTGATGGCAGCTGCCGTTAGGCAGATTGCTCTAATCTTGTCAACACCTCCATAGTGAAAAAGGGGAGGGTGGCACTGAGTAAGTTTTAAGATGTCCCTGACACTGCACGCTTAGATATCTGATGAAAGTGTATCAATTCATAGTATTGTTTATTAATATAGATTTAGGTTTCTATGCCTTTACACAGTACCTGTCCTGTACTTACTCCGATAGTATATAATAAAATCAATTTTGGTGTACATACATCATATCTCAGGTTTGTGGACAGAAAGGGTGCCATAGTCGTTAACGTATTCACCAGTCTGTTCACTGTCTGTTCCTAGTGATACAGCGAGGGATGACCCTGCAAACACGAGACGTTCGCCCAAGGTTGTGTGAATGCTGGACCAGCGTCGCAGACGGTGAGCCAACTTTCAACCGACGTTGGGTGAATGTCTCCTGTGTGCTGGGGAGGCAAAATGATCACGCTGAGCATTATATGCCAATAAACGGTGGAAAACAAACAAGTGTTCTGTCTTCATTTAAGTCAATGGTTTACATCCGTCCAATTAGGCCTACATTGATAATACATTGCAATGTATAGCGCTCATTGGCGGACACTAATAAGTTGCCGAATTCGGGTAGGCCTACTTTTCTTCAATATTTTAATTCCATATTTCGTATACAGTCTGATGACCATGTGATAAATACCCCACATCAAGAAATAATGCGATCTCGTATAATCATGCCGTCTTTATGTGTCTTTCCGGTGAGGCTGAACTTGTATTGATAATACATTACACTGTATAGCGCTCATTGACTTACTTTAAATTGCCGAATTCGGCTACTTATCTTTAATATTTTTATATTATATTTCGTATATAGTCCGATGATCACGTATTAAACATGTTATAATAAGAACTAATGCGATCCCGTATAATCCTGCCGTCTTTAGATGTATTATAGGCCTACATAGGCCTACAATTACAGAATACGTTACTTTTAATTCTGACAATGATTTTTGGCCTGGTGAGGTAGGCCTATAGGCTAGTGAAATAATAGACACAATATAAATCTATTGATCAAAATTGATATTTAAGACTTGGTAGGCCCCTTTCTCAATTTTACGACAAGTAGGGCCTATACCCCCAAAATTTCTATATTTCAAAATAAAGTTGCAAGAAGATGTCTAGAGAGAATTAGATTTTTTAAAACATGTCATGTAGCTTGTGGAAAAGTCTTGAAGTGACGGGCTTTGTCCATAATATAAGCCTATATATAGGCCTACAGTTCTATATGGCACAAAACAATATGGCACAAAATCCCCGACACAATCAAGCAACCCGGCCCGCCATAGCCTACAGCTTTAGGGGTAGACTACCGCTTCTGCCGATGCCATCTTGCCAACAGGGACCACTGTGGAAATAAGATTTTGTCACTATATATATATAGACTTCTTTCAGTGTTTTTATCCCTGATGGCAAGTATGGTGGTAGGGGAGACCGGGGCACCATGGACACCTATTTTTCATTTTGGTTCCTATTTTTCATTTTGGATTTGCTTCAAATATTTTTGTAGCACATTAACGTATTATCGACCAATAGGTAGCACTGGACTAAACTAATTTCAGACTGGAATACTATACATGCATTCATGTTGGATGTTACTTGTAAATCAATTTTAAAAAAATCCAGAAAATGTCCATGGTGCCCCGAGCTCGGGGCACCATGGACATGGGGGTGGGGTACAATGGACATGTCTACAGGCATGTTGTAGGAACTTCCTGTGTCAATCAACCCATTTTTAATCAGTCAGTCCGCAGCGTGTGATGAAAGCTTCTATTTCAATGGTATAAACCGGTTTGCGAAATCGGCAATTTATTCCGAGTGTTGTCGGCAAGACGACGTCGTGAAACGGCTTGCAAATGTGCCACGGATTTCAACGATAACGTTACAAATGATATAATTTCTCTGTCAATATAATTGGGCCGTCTCAGAAATAATACAACTTGTTCAATGGAACAATGGAGAACAGAAATCAACGGTCATATTCTCAGAACGGGCTTGTTCCACAGGACAAAAGTATGATTATTATCGCCTTAAGATTCTGTGAAGTCGTACTTTTTGTCAGAGGCCGATGTTGTGACAGACTGTTGTTGCTGTTCAGTGACTTCTGTTATAAAAACTGTTAACCGGCGGTCGTAGCAATTTACCGGATGGTGCATTATTACATTCACTAAGAGTTGATAACATTCGTGGAAAGTGACAACTTTGGCCAAAAATGTTATGGCCGACGGAAAACTACTCACCTTGTCATGTTGTGGGCTATTTCCCATTCACGTGATTTCGGATCAACTCTAGCCTACACTGTGTCTGTGCCTGTGGCCTGTGCCTGTGGCTGTGCTATTTGATTTTCTAACACTAATACTAGACTAATAGACCCCCTAGGCTAAGGGCCTATTATTTGAGTGCTTAGGCCTACACAATTTTTTTTATAACAGTGTCTATTCTATGTAACGTTACCGGTATGTCTACGACCATTCAGGATTCCCACCAGGAATGTTTTGAGTGTGAGAGGGCTCCAAAATGGCAAAAGGGTGGGGAGGAAGGTGATTCCACAGACACAGTGACAGCCTGAGACAAAAATCCACAGATTCGCTTAAAATGGCCTAGACCCCCTATTTTAAATTAACTGAAATTACAACAAAATAGGGAATAGGTCACTATATTTTTTCAAACACTTAGTAAATAACAAGTTTTTGTACTAAGTCTAAGGCCTAGGGGGGGTTTGGGGGGGGGGAGGCAGCGGCGTCCGCAGCTTCCCGATATAGAGGGGGGTTTAAGAAGTACGATATTTAGAAAAACAGGGGGGGTCCGGGGGCTCGCCCCCCGAAATCCACAGAATTTGTTGAAAATCTGAAGCTCAATGGAAGGGGGGGGGGGGCAGGACCCCTCTGACCCTCCCCCCATGCACGCCCTGGGGGGGGGGGGGGTCTGAACCGAATCCTTCCCTCGGCCCCCTGTGGAAACCCTGCAATCTCGCCTACATAGACTTTGTCATAGGCTAGGGCCTGGTAGGCTATAGGCCTGGCCTACCAAATTAATATAATATAATGAGATAGGCTTAGAGTCTACTATAGGCCATGAACATTATCAGATTATAGATAGTTTTTAATATAATTATAAGTTGTTTAAATAAGCCTATATTAGGCATGCATATAGCTACATGTTATACTGTGCACAGTTACCTACAAAGCCCAAATGCAGTAGGCATATCCAGGGAGGTGGAGGGGGGGGGGGCGCAGCAGGCGCATGCGCCCCTTATTTTCACCAAATACTTTGAAAATCCCCCTATTTAACTGGCTGAAATTTACCAAAAAAATTTAGGGGGCAAGCCCCATAGGCCCCCCCCCCTTTCTTCAGATGCTGGATCAGCCACTGATATCTGTTTGCTTTACAACTAAAACAATTATACTGTATTTTGGCTTCGCAATATATCGTTATAGGCCTATTCTACATATTCAGGGGTGGGCAAGTGGTCGCTGCAAAATATCTGTAATGTAAATATTTAAAAATGACCATTCAGAGCACCTAAAAGTAGGCATTTGTGGCGACAGGACTCATTTCGCCTGCCCAACCCTGCATATTCATGATACTGAGCTAAAAATTAACCCTTGTGCCTGGATATCTTTTGATCTTCAATCAATAAACTTTATGTCGCCTATCCTCAGCGGACAGAGCTTAGAGGCGCACAATACTATAGGCCTATTTTAATAAACCCCTAGGCCTATACAGTGGAATGTTCCAGAAAACCTTTTGTCAATTTTTAAAGCCCCCGGCCGGCTCCGTATAGATCCGCCCCTGCATTAGCTTATAACCCTACGAGTACTCAACTCGGTGATGGGAAAATAATTAGTCCGTAAAAGAAGTTGCCATTCTGCACTAACCAGGCCCGTAGTCACGGTCGGAAATCAGACAAGGCGAGTTCAGTGGCCGAGCCTAAATTTCTGAAAACCCTAGATTTCTGATAATTTTCAGTGATGAAAAGAAAAAAATGTGAAAAGACAGTCAAGGCGGTTGCCTCGTCTGCCCCAGTCTATGGGCCTGCTAACTGTTACAATTTTTATTTCTAGCAATGCACATGGCTAAAGGCAACATTATACAATGTTGGACAAATGTTTTCAGGGCAGGGCTACCTGAAACCACACATTTTGTTTTATAGCTATGCCTAATGGTCTAGCTACATGTATCTGACAGTTTGTCAGCTATCAGGCATTTTTATTAAAAACAAAACAAAAGGCACATCTACACCCCCTGAAAGGTTAGTGTGTGTGCAAAATCAGAGAAATCCATGTCAATGCTTTTGAGAATTGCAATGACTGTTAGGGGCCTACACTGTAAACATCCACATCTGCAAATTTTTGGTCCCAAACTGCGGTTCATTTCTACCCAATTGGAGTTGTGGGTCACAGTAGAAGAAGAAAATGTTTATTTGACAAATAACACAATAAAATAATGCAAATTAGCGACACAGTAGCGAGACACAATTTAAAAATTAGGTGATAATTGAATATATTATTCAATTAGCAGTGTGACTGAGGGTTGATGAGGTACAGTTAGCTTCAAAAAAGGGGGTGGGTCAGGATGTCCCTCTGTAACTTAGCTGTAGGCCTACATAGTAGTAGCATGTAAGCCTTTTGTTTTAATGTGTTGTGCAGTAGGCCCACAGCCCACAATCTGGGGTACATCTGTCAGAATAAAACATAATTCAATGACTAGGCCTACAAGGGCTCAGGTCTAGATACTGAATTTGACCCATATCTATGGTGTTGCAATTACCTGATAGTGAATATTTTAGGCTTCTAGGTCAGGTCTGTATAATTTACCAGGCATTAGAACAGGTGTGGCTTCCCTAACCAGACCAGTATTTAATGTAATTAAATTTAAAGTGTGTAAAATAGCCTATACAGGGAATAATTTGTCTGGTGTAGCGGTGCAGTTTGCTACACAAGTTAGGGCAAATGCTATGCAATAGTATGTTGGTGTAGCAGTTTTTCGCATGGAGAATGGTAGCTTGGTACATGCCAGTATGCTAAACTGCTACACAATTTTTCTGAAGCAAATTATTCCCTGCTATATGGCTAGGTCTTATATTAGGCCTAACATATACATCTACATAATATAGTTAGAGGTCTACATATCCTTAACATATACAAAAAAGAATGGAAAGTACCCCTACATAAATTTAAAAGTTTACCTCCTAAAATGTTTGTTTTTTCATGGACCTTTATACATGTGTACATTTGTGCAATCAATGCACCCTAACAGAATAATTAGAACAGCCCCATCCCAGTTTAAAATAATGGTAAGTTGGCCATTTCACCATCTAATGTTTTTGCAATAGCATTTACCTGAAATAAATGTCAGACAAATGTGTTAACTTTAAATATATCATGAATAATATTTAGAATTCAATTTGAATAGTGGAGGAATCATTACTTCATTTCACTATCACAGCTTTTTACACAACTTTTCAAACTCAGTTTATCTGACAGCTGAGATATTAACCTAGAAAACCATGTTTGAGACACAAAAAGGCACTAGGCCCACCAAATTCACATTGGGCCACATGTAAAGAAGAAAACCTAGATACATCACTAATTTTGGTAATACATATGTATTAATATTTTTGATTAATTTATTTGCATAATTAAAAAAGTATCTATCACCACAAGTTAAATGTGGAAGTAATTAACTGTCCATTCAGTGTATATTTGAACCACTGTGTATAAATATGTCTTTTTTATAACTAATCCCATCTCATTTGATACTGGAAATTGTATATAAGAAATTAAATGTTAACCATTTGTTCCAATTGTACATGTAAAGATTAGATCTAAAGTAATTAACCAATTTACTGAAATTATGCATAATACACAGTTGTATATTGTAAAATGTGTAATCTTAAATAATTCACCACTTGCACTGACATATTAAATGTCTATTTTCTAAATGTAATCACAATTATTCTTCTAACATTGTGAAGTTCAGAACTGTTAATAATCACAAAAATATTAGTTACAGAAAATGAAATATTGTTGAAAAAATAATCATATTTGGGGTGTTTCACCATGTTCACTGCATTGATTTTTTGTTCAGATTTTTTGTTTCTATATTCCAGATATAAACTAGGCAGTGAGATACATTGCAGTGAATATGTTCTGTGCTACATTGTGTATGAGGTTTCACTGATTATTAACAGTAAGTCAAATTGATTAACCCTTTAACTACTAATCATCACTTGAATTGATTTTAATATTTTTATTAGCAGGTTAAAGCAGTTATGAGAAATTAAATTCAATTCACTAAAAGTGATTAATTTCTCTCGAAGGGGATGAAAAGTTAAATGACAGTTTGTAAATTATTGCATGCATTTATTGGTAAGTTTTCATCTTCTAGGCAAGTGAACATTGAATAATAATCAGCTCCAGAAATTTCTTTGTGGGGGAGGTACAACATGTTGAATAAAATTTGTTGCAGTCATTTCATTGTACTTAATGTTGTATTTTATGTAGTTTTGTTTAAAAGTGAACATTTAGTCTTAAGTGTATTATTATATTTAATTACTTTGATTATAGGAAAAAATACTTCTATATTCATACAATGAAATATATATGTTTGCAGACATGTGAGAGGTTTCTTCATGCATGCAACATGTTCACTGGAAAGAAGTGACCTGCTCTTTGGAAAAACATGTGCAAGATTGCTACAACAGCACATATTTCTCACATTTAACATGTACAGTTTGAGCCACATGTTGTATATTTTGAATACCGGGTTTATTCATCTGATTAATTGTAGTAGTATATTACATCCCAATTATAAAGAGGATGTACATGTATTTTTATTATCCACATTAAAGGGACTGGCCCAGACTAAAATCATAAAAGAATCGGTAATTTTATTTTGGCTTCTCAATATGACCATATGATGTAAACATGTCCATAGACTAGAACTGCAAAAGTTTCTAAATTTTTGTGCTGCGCATTCACCAGTTAGGCTAGATATAAAGACGAAATTCCCGCTTTCTAATTATTGACAACCATGTCAATAATTAGAAATGCGGGAATTTCATCTCTATATATTTAGTCTAACTGGGGAATGCGCAGCAGAACACTTAAAAAACTTTTGCAGTTCTAGTCTACGGACATGTTTACATCATATGGTCATATTAAGAAGCCAAAATAAAATTACCTATTTTCACCTATATTTACAAGTAAAAGCTTAATAGGTTAATGTTCATGAATTTTTTTGCTTGGTATGGGCATTTTTTAAGGACACATCATCAAAATCATATAAAAATTTGGTATTCAGCCTCCAAGCAATGAATGTAATGATCAATTTAATAATGAATTGTCAAACAATGATTTCTCAATCTTTTCAGCCTATTAATTAGGTTTAGAGGCACCCTAAGTTAATGTCAGGAGTGTCAAATAATGTTTAAACAATTTGGAGTGATATGATTTGGGAATTCAGACTCAAAATGTGATATCTTACACTTTTAAAATTGAAGGAAATGTAAAAATTAGGAATATTTTAATTGAAATTATTTATGATTATAAATTTAAATTTACAGGGATTCATGAAGCAGTAGCTAAGTATTAAATTGACCAATTTTAGAAATAATAAAGCTAATATAATGAATTGAAGAGTAGAACAATAACATATTTAAATTGATTTCTTCAAATTATTTGACATGGGCTAAATCCATGGGTCATGAAATGCATGGCATAATCCTTCCATTGATCATATTGTATATTATATGTGTGAAAGTAATCATGACAATGGTAAAATCTAAAATGGGATCCTCACTTATTTCATCTGTCATTTTCTAATTAATGGAAGCGATTGTAAATGACAATGTTGAGTAGTAATTGGATATCATGATTGTATTGATCCGTAAACCTGTTAAATCTAAGCCACTTTTAACATCTTTGCTAAGGGGTGACAATTAAAAATTAGCGCTTTAACCGCCAGTCCCGAATATATTTAATTTCTTCAGTTTTTATTACTACATCATTTACCACATTTTAAACATGTTAAATATAAAATGTGACTTTAAATATAAGCAAGATCTGAAAAAAGTTGATCTCCATTTTGTCAAATCTGAATAATTTTCACTCACTTGACATTGTGGATCGCGTCAGCGAGACGCAACTTTAAGCGAGTGAAAATTCAAATTTAATAATTTGCCGGTTAAAGGGTTAATACACATCATACATGAAAAAATACATCATATCAGGTATTAACGTACCGGTATTTATTGAAAATGTGTGTGTTCAGCTAATGAGAAAAGTTATGTTTAGATTATAAGAAAAGGTAGTTGATTGATACAAGCTGTATAAATTGATGGCATAAACAGTGAACTGAGAATGAGAAAGAAAATGCATGTAACCAAGTTATAACAATATAAAAAATTACAACTTCTTAGTTATATATAAAGGTTTACATTGTGAATTAACCATAATGTCCTATGCATTTATGTATATGTATATATTGATCAATGGCAGTCGGCCATTTTTAATTGTTTTCATCCCCTACCCGTGGGGAAAGGGGGATTTTAGTTGTGCCAGGATTCCGTACAGCGTCCGTAATGTTTAGATTTTTAAAGATGCAACAAAAATTCAAAATGGCCACCAGAGGTCAAGTTATCATTTTTGTGATTGCGAAAATTTTTTCAAAATCTTTAAATCACCCTCCTAACAAGGTGGAGATGTGAAAGTGAGTTTTTAAAGATGCTAACCGAATTCATGTGTGCGCAAAAAATCAAGTCAAAAATTATTCAAATTTTACAATAACTTTGCCCATGATATACAGTCCAGGAGATTTTTTAAAGGTTTTACTGAAATTCAAAATGGCTGCCACGGATTAATTTCATTTTTGTAAGCGCAAAAACTCAAATACTTAGTCAGAAATTATTCAAATTTTACGATCACATTTCCCACCATATGGAGATGTGTTGGTGATTTTAATTAAATTTGAAATGGCCGCCACAAGTTTACTTTTTTAATTATTTGTAGGCGCCAAAATTCAGAACCTAAGTTATGCTGGGGATGACATTGGACTTCAGGCCTCTTGTTTCTCATTATCTCGGAAAACTGGCATGATAGCTGATCTATCAACTTCTGCTTCCTCATACTTCACATATCCATCACATACCACTGGGGAATTGTTTTGGTGATATTTTGATCCCCATATCACCAACCCTTTAATTACTATGGGCACTAACAAAAAAATGCTCATTAGCGAATTTCAGGAACAAGTTGCCATCAGATCTTCTTTTAATTTGGCAAATCTGTTCAGCTATATCAGCCAATGACCTGATCAACTTTGGGGATCAAACAATTTTAAAATGGCCGTTTTCAAAAACGATAACGGAGGGTTGATTTCGTGTTCGTTTCCGCACAACTCTTTCTAGTTACTATAATAGGGCCAACAACAAAGAAATACTCATTTCAGGAAAAAGTTCCCAGCATATCTTCTTTTTATTTGGCAAATAGGCACATGTCAGTGATGTCAGCCAATGACATGATTAACTTTGGAGAGCAATAGATTTAAAAATGGCCGTTTAGCGGCCATTTTTAATTTCAGTAATTTTGTAATATTTTCGTCAATCCCAAACAAAGGAAAATAGCTGGACCAAGCATATAGAACAAAACGTAATGACTATATCAAATTTTAAATGGCCGACTGGCAAAAAAGGAGGGCTGCTTTCGTGTTCGGAAAAGTTCGTTTCCGAACAACTCTTTCTGGTTCTTTCTGGTTTGACTACTTTTTTGTTGGGTTTGAAATTTGTTTGTAAGACATATATATACTGATATTTAGTCATAGCAGAACAAGGGTTAAAATTATTTCTGCGGATCTTTTGCTGAGTATGTAGGCTTAGTTCATGACATGATGTACTTTTAATGCCAGTTTTTTTATATTGTGTCAAATATGTATATCTTGTCATGTCAGAAAGTGATGCTAAGAGAAATACATGCATAACAACTGACAACATCACTGACTGATTTAGAAATAGTCCACATATTTATCATGAATAAAACAAAAATGACATTGATGTGAATACTTGTATTCAGTTATGATAAATCAGTCATTTCAGGCATGTATGAACTTTTGAGAATGTTATTCATAAAATATTAATTATGCATTAAGACGAAATGCAAATAGCTACACATAAAGCATTCAATTTTAATCAATATACTAGTTTAGTACATTTCTTTGAGTATAATAGCCTTTACAAATGAGTTATAATTCATCTGGTGTAGTGTATTTATTAATGTAGAATGTTTTGATTGCACTTTGTACATGTTGTAGGCCTACTTATAGTATCATTATATATAAGAATTCAAGTTTTTTGTGCAGTTCAGTGTGTGTTTTGTATTCATTTAAAAATGGTCAATAATTGTGTATAGGGCCTACAATACATGCAATATCTTCAAACAAATGTAATAATAAAATGAGAGGAACATCAGAACTGAAAAATAGGGTAACAAATGTGTATGAAAACAAACGTTAAGAATTTATCATGTTTATGGCAATGTAAATTAAGTCTGTGAAGTTAACTTCTCTCACATTTTAGAAATAATAGGCTTATGCTTGATAAGTAGCAAGGGATATTACTGTCTATATATATTTTTTTTTAGCAATATATTACAGCAATTTGTAAAATGTTGCTAACCAGATTTATTTTTCACAGAAAAAAAAATTCTTGACAGATGAGGAATTATTTCAAAATAGGCCTACTTGAAAAATGTGTAATATACAGTTTTTGTATTGATAATGAGCATGATGAGGGTAAAATAAAAGTTGAAACATTTTTTTTATTCCTATTTAATCAATCTAATTTTAAAATACTGATAGCCAATAGCAAGGTTGACCTCCTAGTTAAAAAGTAGGTAATTTTTCCTAGCCTGTTGGAGTCACATCCGGACCTAAAGTTTAACTCAAGAGGAATTGTTTGTAATTTTTTTGCGGGGGCAAACAAATTTAGGAAAATTTATATTAAATAACCACCCACAACAGATGTCGATTTTTTTTTCGCCCGATCCAGGTGGGATATATTCTTTTTTTTGCCAAATGTTTTTAATACTCCCCTATATTAATAAATGGAACATTTTTGAGCTATCAATTAAACAAATAGGCCTAAATAGTCCCTTACATTGGCCTCGAGCCACCTGCGCCCCCTCTTTTTTCAAATCCCACATCTAAATCTGGTGTAGGCCTACATGTAGCCTAATGACAGTACTGTAAGCCTATAGGCCTACATGTACTCCAAATAGGGTCTATAGCCTAGTGTAAGGCCCTAGGCCTACATCAAAACGGGATCATGGCATGTTTGGCCTCGCGGCTAACCCTTCTATAATGTCTAAAGCCTGAGAGTCTAGTTCAGCACCACCCCGCACACTGTCACTTCTTCACTTGAAGTTGTAATCAAACAGCATTTTGCAGGACCTAACTCCAGTAGGCTAACTGCCGGGCCCACCAGTACCAGTGCAGCGGCGGCACGTTCATTGACAATGATTGTGTCAATGTGTGCTTCACCTGTGAGGCTGTGTGAGCAGTGGTGGTGACCAGTGACTGGTATGTAGCCTATACACATGATACATGTGACTGGTGTGAGGGTTTGCCGGCCGCTGAACATGAACATGAGATACCGGTAGGCCTATTAATATCACAGTGCAGTCAGTGTAGTATGACACGCTCGAATTAAATCTGCGTAAGACAACTTCAAGCCATCTATATTCCATTAAAATGGTTTTAAAGTGATATAAACAGCTGTAAGATCATGACCGGATATTTATTGAACCTAGTGTAATACCACCTCTCGAATATCTTGGTTCTTTTTTTTGCCGATAACCGGCGGTCGCACCAAACGGCATGAGGGCACGCCTTAAATTCTAGACTACATGAAAATTCAATCAGTTAATTGATTTTTTTCTGGCCAAAAAAAGGAACCAACAACGAAAAGGTGTAATTTAGAGAGAGCTATTCAACCTCTCTGTGGGTGTCACATTAAATCCTTTAAAATTCACTGATTTAAATAGATATCGTTGACACAAAATACGTAGAGCAATTAGCGGATGTTGGTCTTAAGTGAACAACTGGCAGAATGACTCAAGGCCAATTTTAAATCGTTTACAGCAACAATTAAAACCAGTTAAAATGCAGGATAAATGTTGTAATTCCGCGCCAAATTTTTACCCCCCGCGAAGCCTTTAAATTAATACAAAACAAAGCGACCTTTTCGCTAAAATAATCACGGCCTGCGGACTGACTGTAATAGTGAAATGAAAAATAAAAAAATAATATTTAAATGTAGAAATCTTAATTTTGGAGGTAGCGATATTAAAAAAAATAAGCTTTCTCTGAAGACGGGGCACCATGGACATGAATATCAATAATGGGGCACCATGGACACGTCCATGGTGCCCCAAAACATGTCCATCGTACCCCGTCCATGGTGCCCCAGCATGACGATTGTTATAAGTGTAGCTCTAACTAGCTTAAGGTAGAATCTTCCATTATCGCCCATGGTTCTTGAAATAACACAATTTTTACTAGCTACTATGTGATTCTTCTTTTAACTTAGTTCCAATGAGTCTTTCATGTATTACCAAAATCCGTGTATCACAAAAAATTAATTTAACCCTTCAAAAACACATATTTCGCCATAGCTTACACAAGCCTTGATGAATCAACACCAATTTTTCTGCAAAAATAGAGCAGCTTAAAAGCATTCCCTATATTATAGAGGGTTCTTTTGTTAAAATTGGACAACGCACTTGGTCAAAAAGACAGATGTTCATGGTGCCCCCATGTTCATGGTGCCCCGGTCTCCCCTACCCTGTATTTATATGGTGATGTTTACTTTTTCACAGAATAAAGCTTCTCTTCTTCTTCTTTGTGTGATCAGCGTCAAATTGCTATCTATCTACTTGGCCGAATGAGTAGGCCTAGGCCTAATGATTAATGTCTCAGACAGAGTTTGCACCGTGCAGTAATGGAGTAGGCCCCATTTGGCATAAATTTGCTGATATTTTAACGAATTAGGCCTATTCAGGGCTATTATAATATCTCACCTGCTCATCAACAAACTGTCGGCTGTCCGGTCAGTCCACAGGAATGGAATACGGGATCTATGCTAGGATTTACACATTCATTAAGCCTACTATAGGCTAGTTGACATAATATGTACCGTATGCGGTAGGTCTATGTCAGTGTATACAGTCATGCAGACATGGTATAGAAGAAGATAACAAAGTATACTGTCAGATGTTAGCCTGGGGACCCTCAACAAACTGGTTCCCATGACGACGACCTTCACCTAAACCAGTTGATCGCACCTGCTTACATCTTTAATTTACGCTACCGTACCTGTAGTTAGAATACAACAAATAAAAATGAGAACGCTTGTATGAATATGCCTAAAATAATAACAGTAAAGAGATACATGAAATATATATAGACGATAAGGGGACTATTTCGTAGAATTAAAGTTAATTCAGTAATGTACTGTTATAAGTCCACTTATTTTGATTGAAAAATAACGAGTTGTGCCATGAGACCATTTGTCACATGATCATAACACAAACAAAATGGCAGCCTCCATCGGCCAATCTCAGGCTCCTCCAAGAATGAAAGATTATGTTTTTACTGAAAAACTCGGCTGTGGAACGTATGCCACGGTGTACAAAGCATATCGGAAGGTGAAAAACAACTTTCCCCATTCAGATGTAGATAATCGTAGAAAGCCCGTGATGCTGCACACCACAAAAAACCTGTCCACTTCACACAACGACGTCAACGTATTGTATTATCGCCCATATGACTCTGGCCACAACTCCACAAGTGGCACAATTTCATGAATTGCAATACAATTGAATTACCTGATTACTGAATTATTCTATGCTCAATTTGTTCAGGACCTCATCATTACGACATTAGATAGAGCACCATAGCCGGGGGGGGGGGGGGTAGACTAGAATAAATATCCTCCTTTTTTGACAGACATTTTCGAACACTCTATGATCTATCTGGACCAGAAAATTACCCGATGAATGGGTCGAGGCTAATGTAGCCCCTGTTTTCAAAAAGGGAGATCGGCATACTGCTTCTAACTCCTTGACATGTGTTTGTGCCAAATTGCTCGAACACATTATTTGCAAGAACATTATGACCCACTTTACCAAAAACAAAATTCTAACTCCTGTGCAACACGGTTTCCGTGCAGAGCACTCCTGTGAAAGCCAATTACTACTGACCACTGAAGATCTGGTTCAAAATTACGAGGACAAAACTCAAACCGATTTAATTTTTTTAGATTTTAGTAAGGCTTTCTATGTAGTTCCCCACCAACGTTAAATTAAATTTTCTCACCACTCGGACACAAAAAGCTTAAAGGGGTCACACTCACAAAAGTATCAAATTCACCTTACTTGGGAGTCTGCATCAGTGAAACCTGATACGATTACCAAATAAGTTTTCACATCAGACAGGTCTGTGGAGTTGATTATTTATGCAACAAACACATGTGTTATTTAATGCTGGTTTCATGCTGGTCTAACTTTACGATGCTGTCCCAGTGTTAAAACAACATCTACAACAAAGTGGTCTGTGAAACTTAAAGGGACTCAATGAGGCTAAAATAAAAAAATAAAATGATTTTATTTTTGCTTCTTTATATGACCATATGATGTACACATTCCATAGACTAGAACTGCAAAAGTTTTTAATTTTTTGTGCTTCTGTTCGTGATAAGCAGTGAAGACATATATAGCCATGACAGTGGATCAGATTTTTGGACCAACCGCGTATCTCAGAAATGGGGACGATGTTTTTCATAATTAGTGGTAATAATATACGATGAGCCATGTACATGTATAAGCTGAGTTGAGTTTACGAGCATAGCTTTTTACAGAAGGCTTTTTTTGTATTGTTCAGCTTTTTTTGATGTCCATTACCCCCCCCCCCCCCCCCCCTCAGTGGAAATCTAGCCATGAATGAAACCCGCCCCCCTCAGTGGAAATCTAGCCATGAATGAAAATCGAAATAGTTTATTGGAGCATGTTTAACCATTTCAGGCATAAAGGCTTGGTAGTTATCCTATGAATAATATAGTATCATAATATTTATTACACGAATCATATTCGTATTGCTGATACAAATCATTGTCATATGGATAGTTCAACGACAGGGCTGATTGACAGGCGTGCTCAAACTCTGCTTGGTCAACATCTCCCACCCATCTCATTGGTCCCATATGACCTCATGCTGACAGTATTATTTTACGGGATATAGACAAGGACACTGTTATCATGTGAACTAACAAAGAAAACACATCGCACTTGTGCATCTAATTTTTTTTAGCAATTTTTTTTTAAATCAAAAATAGTTATTGGCGGAAAATGTATAGTTGTTTTGATTTTAATTTTACATGGCCCATTGCTTGAATATCAGTCTGATGCAAAAAAATAACTCTTAATAATGTTCAGAACCGCAGGGTTCTTGTTTATTGTTAGAAAGAAAAAGTATGTTTATATTCAAGTTATTGATCCAAAATTGCACTTGAGGCTACCAAGTGATCTGGGTTGGAGTCGGGTGGAAGCGCCAGACTTTGTGAGATAAGTAACATAGAAGGTAATTTGGCTGGACGATGACATCATCGCCTGTGGTATCTGCCGTTTTCCCGGTGCTTCGCGCACATGTTTCTGTGTTGATCAACAGCTTCAAGGGGGTCTGAACATGCGCCTTTAGCTGACAAATTCTCCTCACATAAATGTCGCACCGGCAAAGATTGATGCAAACTGTATCGCTGTGAATTGTGGTTGTTTTTTACCTAAATTCAGGTCCAACATGTCACATACTCAATTCAAGAATCACAGAGATGTAAGTAAATATTTACTATAAGCAAGATGATGTTAGATTGGCCATAGCTCATCAGATTGAGTCCAGAGTAGCAATTAAACGTTGGTATCAATACTCAATTCAAAGTTCTGTGGCTCGCTGCGTTCGCCCAGAGTCGTTATTTACTCGGCTACTTGCAGAGGTATAAGAATGAATGCAATCAACAAAAACTCTAGCCCTCCCCAATATCTAATAAATATGGTGCGTCCCTTATTGAATTCACATCATTTATTTCTTAAAAGACACTCAGATTGTTCAAATTGAAGTAGTTCTATGGTTTTAGTGACTATAATAAATTTCAATATATAGAGACAATCAAACAGCTGTTGTCATATTAATGTTGTAGCCCTACATAACCTATTACATAATAATGTCCAGACTTTCCCAAAAATTCTATTACCCCAGCAAACACAAAACATTTTTCAAACATTTTGAGAATGCCACATGGAAATTATTTGCAACATCAAGACATCGGGTCAATTGAATATTATAAAACATCTCGAATATTATTATTATTATTATTATAAAAAAAACATGTTATAACATTTTTCAAAATGCTTTTCTTGAACATAATACATAAATATTATAAAAAAAATTAAAACTTTCAAAACATTTCTAGTTAATGTTTTATAATGACCCGACGGTTGAATATTGAAAAAATATTTGTGTGTTTGCTGGGACTATGGAATATTCTACAAGTCTAGATAATTGAAAATTGTTTCCGGCTTCTAAACATCCACAATATAGGTTATATTACTATATCCGGGGCTGATTTCGGATTATGCTGTTTGAAAAAAGTGTACTATTTTATTGTGGTAGATTATCTTCTGTATGGGTGGTAATGTTTACCATCATATTCCCTGTCAGTCACTTCTTAAATGAAAATATTGTATTTTGACTTACTATGGCAAGCTTTTTTCTCATACTCGTGTACTGGCGGTGAAAAGGCTCAGACATTAGCAGAATGATATGGTCATATATGGTTCGTTACACTGGTAGCTGACAGCCTTGGCCCCTGTCAATTGTCGGATGTCGTTAGCGTATATGGATGGCCTCCTTAACTTGGCGTCTTTGCCGGTCTTGTTCTCTTTCTATTACTTTGATGTTGGTAATGGACACACCGTGGCAGATGTTGAAGCAGTGTTATCCCACTATTGAGGTTTATCTAATTTGGTATGTTCTTTCACTTTCCCATTTTCCCTTTCAGAGTGTGGCTCATCTTTATACGTCAGAATGTTAGCCTGTAGACCTCAGATTCTGTTGATAAGTCCCCACACTGAAAGAATTACAATATTAATTTATAATGGCTGTAGACTCATAACATAGGTATTTAAATTTCAAAGTAATTCAGCATTGTAAGGATTAAACCTTATCCCCAGAGCAGTGGCGTGCCCAGGATTATTGAAACCGGGGGGGCGTAATTTTTTTTTGTTCGGGGGTAGGTGTTTTACTGAAATCTGAAGTATTCAGAAGGTATATTTATCGGCTGGAGGAACCTTAATTTGCCCATATGCTATGTGAAAACAAAGAGCCATCTAAAAAAATAACATATATTATAAACGAAAATTTCCATAATATAATTTGGAATAAAAATGCATAAAACGTTGATTTTTGTTATAATATCTAAAGCAATATATCAATTTAAAGTCTATGTCGGGGGTAGGTGTGCATTTAATTTAATGTTAGCTGTCATTCTACGAATTATCACTGATTATCACTGATCACTGATCAGCATAATAATCAAACAAACATATGAGGTGTGACGTTATACTTGTATGCCTATATCTCGTCCATTTTCTCACCTGTAAATAATAAATTATGGCACTTTGTAAAAAATTCAGTTTCAGACAATAAAATCACATTTAATTTTACCATGTTTACACACGATATCTATTTCCAATTTAATAGTGTTTTTACTTTGTGCTTCTGTTTCGTGTTACCTACTCTGCAATTTAGTTATATTTTCAATCACTGTGAATTATAAATAGTTACCGCAATTCCTACTTTACAGTGAATGAAAATTACCCAGATTTATAAAATACATAAACATGTAATATCTTAAATAGAAAACCCAAGAGTAGGCATACTGATTTTTATGGGTAGAGATATTTTATATTGAAATGATGTTAATAAAAATAGGGCCCAATAGGTCACTAGAAGGTAAAGAATTAAAAGGTTTCCACAGCTTTTCACAACAATAACATTGGCATGGAAAATGATTCCTCTCCATAGAGACTATAAACTACATAACATATCTATACTGTGGCAGCGTTCAAGATTCAACTGGTTGACTAAATCCACCAGCCCTTTCCCCCCTCCAGCCTGATACTCCAAATAGGAGGTGCTGCTGGATATGATTTCAAAGTTCAAAGTATACGGGGTGAAACCATTTCTTTGAAGTAGTAACAAATCCACAGGAGCCAGCGTATGACAGCAGGAGTATCCAATGCTGAAAAGCTGGTCAGTGGGCCAGCATTTAACCAGCATTGCTTCAACTTCCCTGCTCGACATAATCAGTGATCAGTTTACCTGCATTCATGGTCTCGTGGTCTTATTGTAGTAGCTATGATAACAACAGCCGCAGCAGCTGCAGCATTAGAACACTGCATGGGCGGCAGTGATATCAAGAGGTGTACGCCCTGCTTCCTGTTACAAGGGTGAATTTGCTTTCAACAGCAGCAGGGGAGGGGATGTGTTATTATTAGTGATAATAAGTGATCTCTCTGGGGATAACCACCCCTTGTGATAACGTACGGAGGCTACGCCGTGTGCAATTTGTCTTGTAATCACGGTAATGGCAATATATATAGGCATAGGCTTTTTTTGGCGCAGCTGAACGGGGGGGGGGGCGTACGCCGGCCACGCCCAGTGGTGGACACGCCATTGCCCAGAGCATATATAGAAGCCGCTTTGATTCTCAAACATATGTATGTTTGGGATTGTCGGTGCAGGTATAGTGATATGTCTGGGCCTTTTCACCGCCAGGACATCAGTATGTGAGCAAGGCTTGCCGTAGCAAGTTGAAATGTAATGAGTTTCAAAATAACTTTGAAACAGTAGGCCTATATGCCAAAGGTTTTGATCATCTGAATTTTGAATAGAAAATTGCGAATATAGTCAGTATTGGGAATGAAAATGAGCATTGAAACATAAAAATTTGCAAATGTTTGGTATCAGGTTAAACAAATATAAGTAATTTTTAACCACTTGAAGTGGTGGATCACAGTAGCGAGACACAACTTCAAGTGGAAGAAAATTGAAATAAATTAACTTAGCAGGATAAGGGTTAATATTTCCCACTTAAAGGCTGTTGCCATGGTAGCATTTAATTAGAAACAAAGATCACTAATTGAAGTATAAACAGAACTAAAATTAAAATATTATTATATATTTGAAATATTTTTTGTATCAGACAGTCACAGACAGACAGCTATTTTATTGACATAAATACAAGTCATTACAGATTTATTTGTCATACATGTACTAATATTTACACGTATATACAACAAAATTGTTAGTTTGGTAAAATCACATACAGAATTAAAATCCTAAGTGGCATTGCCATAACAAAACACTGAATATTTAAAAAATGTAAATGATGGTTGCTTAAAATAAAATTAAATGGCATTACCAATATATGAAGACAGATGTTCCCGCACAAAAACTAGAGATAAAATAGCTCCTATCATGTATAATACACAAAAATGCTCTGTACAGTGTAGTAGCAAAAAAGACACCCTGTAAACCGTAAAAACTTGAAAATACATAGAATTCATAATTATCTTCCTGAAGTATGTATTAAAATAATAATAATCACACGTGTCCCCAGCAGAAATGAGATGTCAACCCAGCACCGGCTGAATGCCGGCCAAGTTCGGCACTCACCCAACACCAGGCCACAGCCCCGCGCCTGCCAGGAACAACTGTCAGAAAGGTCACAAGTCAATCTCTCCTACATGTACAAGAAATTAGAAAACAAAACGTACACAATCAAAACTGGCATAATCCACACACAAAATGACATTATATACTGACACTCTGACATGAGAACACCCACACTAACAATGAAAAAGACAGATAATAATTATTTGTGCCATTTACACAGGACATGACCATCACACAGTAACATGACCTGATTACAGCTTATTAGCTCCCGCGGTCACCGTAGGTGGGACAGAGGGAGCTATGGATTCCGCCTCTGTCCCGGTTTTTATTGTTTCTTTTACCTATTACTTTGTAAGAAAAAAAGCTAGTATGACAATTTTTGGTATGTGAGTTACTTCCAGGTGGATAATAGACAGGTTGAAATATTATTAATCTGAATTCAATATGCAAGGTCCCAGAGGAGAAAATGGGCCGTAGGGCTGTTGTGTTGTCTGTGAACATTTCGTTTCCGGAGCATATTTCAGAATGTACTTGTCCGATTGTCTTTTACACACACAACACCTCTATGGGGTCTAGTTGTGCCTTTTTTGGGTATATGAACTTTGACCTACTTTTGGTTCAGAACTATGACCTATTTAGACGTTTTGATGCACACTTCGTTTCCGGAGCAGATCTCGAAAACTACTGGGCCGATTACAGTCATATTGCACATACATGTTCTCTAAAGTCCCTAGTTGTGCCTTTTCAGGTTTTTGGACCTTGACCTTGAAGTTGATCCAGCACTTTGACCTAATTTATATCATCGGTAAATCTGACTGAATTTTTTTTGCGGAATATCATGAAAACCGCTCAAGATAGCTACACCATTACTATAAAACAAATTGTAAGGTTTTAAGAGAGGATGCATCTTGAAAAATTTCAACTTAATCAAATTTAAAATGGCCGCCTTTCGGCCTGTATTCACCTCGACAGGCCTAATTGGGAAAACCGTGCTAGATATCTAAACCATTAATATAAAACAAAATGTGAGATTTCAGGAGAGGATGCATCTTGAAAAAATTTGACTTGATCAAATTCAAAATGGCCGCCTTTCGGTCATTATTCACTTTCACATGGCCGATATTTGGTAAACTGTGCTAGATGGCTAGACCATTACTATAAAACAAAATGTGAGATTTCAGCAGAGGATGCATCTTGAAAAATTTTGACTTGATCAAATTCAAAATGGACGACAATCTGCATTATTTACCCCGATAGGCCTGATATCAGGTAAACTGTGCTAGATAGCTAGACCATTACTATGAAACAAAATGTGATGTTTCCGGAGAGGATGCATTTTGAAATTTTTTGACTCAATAAATTAAAAATGGCCGCCTATCAGCAATTATTTACTTTCACATGGCCGATATTTGGTAGACCGTGCTAAATAGCTAGACCAATACTATAAAACGAAATGTGAAATTTCAGGTGAGGATGCACCCTGAAATTTTTCAACTATATTAAATTCAAAATGACCTTAATCAGCCATTATTTACCTCGATTAGCCTGATATCGGGTAAACCGTGCCAGATAGGTAGACCATTACTGTGATAGGCCTACTGATCATTAGGATCATTAATTTCAATGGAGGTTTGCAATCTCTGACAGACTGTCTAGTTCTTATCCTGCTCTTAGACTGAGCCTCTTAGACATAGTTGTCTTGTGTCTTGATTTTTGACCTAGCCTAGGACTACATAATAACCCTACACAAAATTGCTGCATGCTTAGATCAAATTCTAATTCGGAGCGGGAGCTCCTGGACTTATGTAGTCTTGTTTTATATTGATTCATTCATACCAGTTCAATAACGACCTATCTAGTACCACACACACAAAATCAAAGAAAAACATTCCCGACCTCATAGAGAAAATCAGTTGACTTAGCATCTTGTAAATCCATAAGGCTCCATATCATGAAAGTAATCACATGGAAAGAGAAACTTACAATGTATGTAAACATTAGAAATCAATCAATGTAATTTGTCCTTTCAGGGGGCCCAGCATCATTTGTTAAACTGTAACTTACAACTCATTTTGTTAGATCCGGTTACAAATGATCAATATCAACCCTTTCAATGCTGCATTATTGATTAACCTTTTTGTAGCTGGGCGTCAGCCCAGGTACATTATTATCAGAATCTGGTCTCTGAATTTGAGATAAAAAGTGACGTAATTTCATTCATAAAACTTATAGATGGGTGAATTCCATTCATAAATCTGACCATTGGCCTTACTTTGGAGGACCCTATCAATAGATACATATACGCATAGACCTTCTTCTATCGGTTTGATACAAAACAAGACTGTTCGATGTTGACGGTCCCTTAACTGCTGGTAGTAGGTTAGTATACTCAAGTCTGTCCAAGCAGAAATGTTATTGGCTGATCAACAATGGCCCTTGTCCAGCATAATCAATCAGCTATGTTCTGATTGGGCGCAACTTATGCAAATTACAGGGTAACAAGCATTATTATGGGGAGATTGGTTTGTATCCTGATCAGTGATTAGCCAGCGATGACATCATTTAAAATGTGACACAATAGCTGACATCCATCTCCAAATATAGTATGCCCTTTTGGTCTCAAGGATTTCCCCTTCTGGGACATGCTGCATGCTGATTGGCCAGCAATGACATCATTTCATGTCTGACCTCAATAGCTGACCTAACCTCTGAGGTCAGAATTATCTGTACATAGGGGCCTACAACACATCACCCCACTGCAGATGAACTGAGGGAGGGGTGGTATTCAGTTACCATTAATATCCCGCAAGGTTTTAGGTCAACCCAGCAACCACGATGCATTGACCCAATGCCGATACAATATTGGTCCGATGTCGCAGACGCTGGGCCAACATTAAATCGCATTGAGTCTGCTGAGCACCTGTAATCAATGTTGTGTTGTTCATCTGGTTTCGACACACATTAGCCTATAGTCTACCAAGCGTACACAAGTTAAACTAACATCAATGTTAGTTTAACGTTGGTCTAGCTTCGTAGACTGGGGTATAGGCACTACACATCACAGGTGATCAGCATGATCTTTTGGTCTGATTGTCACCACATAAACATATCCACACATTGTTTCCCAATTTTCATGTCGTAGGCCTACATATTACATTGTAAATAAGTTGTAAACCCCAGTACAACACAGCGTAGCAAAAAGAATTCGCAACTGAAGGTTGTGGACAGACCTTGGGTTGTCACTGTTGGTGTGGACTCTTCCAGGGCTACAACGTGGCTCACCCCTGTGGGGGATGGTGTTGACCTACTAACCTTGCTAATGTACAAAGTCTCAAGGTCTGTCCCGGTAGGCTACTAACTGGCAGACTCAATTCAGCGCGGCATGGTTACCTCTGCATCACATTCCATGGAGTAGGCCGGCCTATCAAGCTGGAAGGGGGAAAGAGTCTGGTTGACATACTAAGCCATCTGGGGGGCGTGCCATTTGATATCTGCAGAGGGGGGGGGGGGCTAGAAAAAAAAATGTGGTCAGAAAAAAAAGTTTGTTGTCGAAATTGATGAAAAATATGTTGACCAGAAAAAACACCAAATGGTAACGTACATCATAGGAAAGGCATACAACAAAAATATATATTTCAGTTTTTCAACGAAAATTAAAAAAAAATTGCAACCAACAAAAACTCCAGCCCCCTACCCCCCCCCATAGATCTAATGGTTCGTCCCTGACTCCTGAAAGGCTGAATTATGTCAGTGTGTTTTCTTACAAAGAAGCATTACCATGGAAGTTGCAACTAAGACTTGAAATTCAAGTACAATTATGCAGACTGCTTAATATCTTTTAGTAACATATAGCCTAATTAAGTTTATTGTTATTACAGTAGATCCTGTCACTAACGACCTTGCTTCTGCGAGACAAAAAAAGTCGTTGGTGACAGAAAGTCGCTGGTCACAGGAATGAGTTTTTGCTGTAAAATTTACGGGTGCGGCGGCTTATTCAATGTCAGGCTAATGAAGGCGACATCCACCCGCCATTGACTGGTAGTCATTGTGGATCAAAGCACGCGGCCGCTAGCCACGCTAATCACGCTAACAGAGCACACGTTCTAAAAGCCCATGTAGCTTCTGACCCTTTACAGGCATGAGGCGTTGTATATTCACATTAAATGTGTCACTATAGGACAGATGATGTAGCCCTGGTGAAACAAAAAAATAACTGGTGAAACGAAAAGGGAACAGTTATTCATTACTGATGAATAATACACATGTGTGTTTACACTAACAGGAGCATTATGCCAACACTAGGACGTATGTACCGTGCCCATAAATGTGGCCGGACCACCCTCATATAGGACGTTCGTTACGTGTGAATAACGCGTGGACTGCTCATTAAGGCAGTGTATTGTATTAAAGTGATTGGGGTTTAGTTATATGTCCTGACGCCATGTTTTTCTAATGTTGGCCAACCCTACATTATCGTCTCGTACCATCTGTATGTCACCCAGTAAACATGAGCCATTGACCCAATGCTGTTTTATCGCGGGCCGACTTCGAAGACAGTGGGCCAATGTTAAAACAACATTGGGTCAACGTCTTGTGTTTGCTGGTCAGTGACGGAGTGTCTCATGTCTGGAGAGAGGTGTACTGTTGACTGCAGGCTGTGTATCAACGTAATTATGACGGCGCTGCTCTGTAAGCTCGCCAACACACAACTGAATAGCACTTGACATTTAGTGTGCTATAGACAGTATAATTTGTATAATTAATCATGGCGTATCTTCTTACATTCCATGAACAATTTAATATGATTGTATTTTAAAACATGTTTGATTAGCGCTATGCAAAATAAACAATTTTATATACTTTTCAAATAATGCGAGCATTAAATTGATTCATAGGGCATATCTTTAGTTGATCATTGGACATGAAGGGTTGGATGATTTCCTACCGGCGCGAGGTGATATTGCTGTGCAGTAACATTGACGGTCTGAGGTAGATAGACCTCTTGCGACAACAGCCTGATCTTCCAGCGTTATGCCTCTCTGTTAACCATGATATCCACACTGTCAGATCTGACATGCAGTGGTTTGCTCATGAATGTTTCTATTTAAGTCGTATGACGAAAAAAGTTGAGGTCGTTCGACACAAGAAATATAATGACCTTCTGCCAGATATTTGAGGTCGCAAGTTGCGTTAGACAGAAAGTCGTTGATGACAGATCATTAACTATAGGAATATGTTCCGTGCAAGAAAAAAAAAGTCGTTGGAGACAAAAGGTCGTTGATGGCAGGGTCGTTGATGACAGGATCTACTGTATAGGCCTACTGTATATATGTATGAATGGTATAATCTCACTATAAAGTATATTGGAGACTGGGGCACCTTGGGACTTCGGGCACATTGAGACAGGCCTGTTTGACAGAAATTATATTGCGATTTGTTCGCCAGCTGGTCAATGGTACCAAAACTAACCAATTTCCATTTTCCACCATGTTTAAGCTTTATAGGTCCATTTTTCACATGAAAATTACTTTTTTAGGATGATCAATATCTGTGTCTATAGATCACGTAATACTTGATTTCCCTATGATTTTGGTGTTATCGTACACCTGTGCTATCACTTTATCACTTATGTATGATGGTTTTGCTTCAAATACACCCCACACAACAACTATGAATAATATCAGATATGAGGTCAGTCAGGGTGTCTCAATATGCCCCAGAACTGTCTCAAGGTGCCCCGAGTCTATCTCAGTGAAGGTGCCCCGAAAGTGTTTCAAGGTGCCCCCACCTTTTTCAGGCACATATTGTTACTGCAACATCTAGCATTAGCCAACTGCAGGCTTTAGCTACAGGTATATGTAGTATTCAAATCTCGATTTTAGCTAGATCCACGTTGTCTTCAGGTACCTAATATGTCGTCTCAAGGTGTATCCATATTTGTCATAACAATTGTTTTTTTCAAAAATTAAATATATGTTTGTGGGGGGTTGAATTTATCCATCTCAAGGTGCCCCAGTGTCCCCTACCCATAGGCCTATATCTAAATTCTGTTTATGGTTAATATAGTGATATGTATGAATGATATAATCTCATAGTAAAGTATCCCATATCTACAAAAAATGATGTTCAAGACATGCCACCTCTTGCCATGCTACTAAATCTAATATTTTGATGTGATGTGGGCCTACCTAGCCTCCACCTAGGCAATGAAGTTAGGCCTAAACACATACTGTGTAACAGTCGACCCATGCTGGTGTTGACAACATCAGATGCAGTAGGCCTACACTAGAATTGGAGATTTAATTCAGCTCTATGATAAATAGCCAAATTTGAGTTGTTGCCGGTCCGACATGACAAACTTAAAATTGGGACCTCAGTCAAGGTGAAGCTGTGACAAGAGGATGAGCATCATTTAATTATCCATTGATATCAGTCTTGATATAGATAAAATAAGCACACAACATTCCTCGTTCATTTACTGTTGTCGCCGTTGCATGGCGCGTGTTGTGATCAACAGTAAAACATCACAATTTTATCAAAATCACAGATTTGATACGCATATAAGGGCATGCCGTTATGAGCGAGTATGCCATTCTGAATGACACACCCTTATAAGTGAACAATTTGTAGTATTTCCCTTTGCCCCAGCTACATGAGGCCTTTGGTCATAGTTTATGTTCTGAACATTTGATAAACATCCTCTATCACTCATATAGGGATCGCCTCCCCAGTGCAAGCATATGGTGCACTTCAGTACCTAGCCCCAATGTGGCTGAAACAAAGCTTGAAACTGAAGGTTTCAGCCACATATTACGCCCAAGCAAAATGGTGGGACATTTCTTTGGACGGTCATATCTAAGATTCGGCCTCGATTGAACAGGTAGAAAATAAGTTTATTAGTATTGGTAACATTTCAGCTACATGACTGTAAGCTCAGTTCTATTTCCACAACATCAAAAGTTATGGAATTTTTTTGGACCTTGTGGTTGAGATTGCTCTCGGTCAGCCATGTTCAAAAAGAAGGATTTTCAGTAAAGAAATATAGCAATCTACGGCCCACATCTTCACGGTGTGGGCTCGTCCATGGCTATTTAGTACCCCTCACTATAGGCTTACAGATGCTATTTCCGTCACACAAACAGAATCTAGATTGTTTGTCGGATAAAATGAAACTAAACCCTACAAAAGTCAATATAATTTGGAGAATATTCTCCAAACTATTTTGACATTTGCAGGGCACAAGTCAAGTTGCGCAAACGCGGGATTCCAGCTGTTTTTACTCGGATCCCGCACATCAGTTATCATATGTGCACATCATTATGCCGCCATATCTCCTTTCATTTAAATGCTACCTTGATGTTGGCCCATCGTCCACTACACTGGCCCAACATAAAGCCAGCATTTGTTAAACGTCTGTGTTTGCTGGGTGGCAAGTGATTATTGACAAAATAGCTACCTGCTACCAAACACACTGCTGGCCCAGGCAGGAAAAGTTGGCTGGCCAAGCACATAGTCGGGCACATAGTGGAGTTTTAAAAACTTTTTTTTTTAAAGTAGACTGGTCATCAACATAATTTATGGATCTACTCATTACCCCTGCATCTGGAGTGATATCTGACATGAAAAAAAACACTTTATTTTTTGTAGTAAAATTGGCCTAGTTGATTTTTTTATGTTAAACCCTGAAAACGTCCCCCTCAGGAAAAATTACAAGGGGGGACAGTCCACCCCCTTTGAGGGAAAAATCCACCCTAAAATTATTTCCAGGGGGGGGGGACAGTCTCCCCAAAATCTAAACCTTAATTTGTGCCCTGATTTGTAACAGTTTCTTATTATTGAATGCAGGATGGCCCTAGAGAGGTTGTTGCTGTGAAATGTGTCTCCAAAAATAGTCTCAACAAAGCTTCAACAGAAAATTTGTTGACAGAAATAGAATTGCTCAAGTCTCTCAAGCATAAACATATTGTTCACCTGAAAGATTTCGAGGTAGGCCTACTCTAACTACATTCTTCTGGGCTGGTAGAAGAATACCTTTATTTTGAATTCCATTTAATATATTTTTCTAAAATAATGTAGTTATAATTAAGTATCCCATCTGAAATATGCACATTAATTTTCAAATAATTTTGAAATAATAATAAATAATTACAGTTTTGATACTGAAATAATAATAAATAATACAACTTTTAATGATGTCAATTTTTTAAGTCATATTGTTATGCCACAGATATTATATAGCATGTAGAATTTTTACAGTGGGACCAGAGTTATATCTATTTAATTATGGAGTTCTGCAATGCTGGAGATTTATCCAGATTCATACGTTCACGCCGCATCCTGTCAGAAAATTTAACAAGAAAATTTTTGCAACAGTTAGGTAAGTTACAGTTCTTTGAGCAGAAAATTACCTTAGTCTTATAAGATAATATAATCATGTTATGTACATTTTTGACTTTACTACGTCATTCACTGTTGTGTTGTAATTAGTTTCAGTTTTAATTTGATTTTTTTTTTGTCAGGATAGATAGATCAATCCCAGTGACACTATGTCGATATATTGATATATAGATATATTTTAAAAGCAAACACAAAGTTGTTTTATGGGCATGGCCCTCAAATTATTTTTTTTAGACAAATTTGAAGTCAGTCTTAGAGTAAGACCAATAGTGATAACCAACAACCAAACTGGTGATTATCTTACTTTAAATGTTGTTTAGAATAAATGAAAATGGAAAAAAGTCAAAGTTTTGACATTTATTTATTTTCAGCTCTTGCGTTGCATTACATGAGGGAGAAAAATATATCACATATGGACCTAAAGCCACAAAATATACTACTAGCATCAAATGAAAAACACAATCCTGTTCTTAAGGTTGCAGGTTTGTTTATTTTTCCTCTCCAGAATGTTAAAACCCTTACAGCACTGATGTGGATTATTATTATTTTAGCACTTGTTTTTATTCGTTTTTACAAGAGAAATATATATTCAAATCTGTGATACTAATGTACATCTTTACTGAAATTTTACAAATCAGTTTAATTAATTTTCACACACATGAAATTGTGGATTGTTGTGGCTGATATGAATTGAGGTGGTTGAAAATTTAAATTCCAAGGTACAGTATAACCTGTATAACTGTTGAATTGTATAATATAAATGGCCTATATGTCAAGCTTGATATAGTAAATGGTTGATACATGTGTATGGTGTATGGTATATATCAACCCTATTACTGATATATATATTATCAAATTGATATTATGTATATCAGTGTGATATAATATAATATACGATTCAATATGTATGATTCAACTGATTTAAATCCACACTAATTGCCTGTTTTGATCAAAATACTTAGAATATAAGCTGGTATTTGGGGTTCAAAATACAATTAAAAAAAGCTGTGTCAAGTTTCTTCAACTCAATTATTATATCTACAGATATTTATAGGCCTGCATTTCTTGCAAGACAGGTAATTAGTGCTCAAATGTTAAAGTGCTTTCTTCATGATTCCTTTGGTGAACTGTAGTTATCATGTTGGAAGAATCTTATCTTGTTACTGTTTAGTTTTGTTGTTATTCTGCAAATAGACAGATAATTCATCATGTTATTCAGCAAATTGATATAAAAACATTTTTCTTCAGATTTTGGGTTTGCTTCATATCTTATTGGTGACACAGAGGTTAACCATCTCCGTGGGTCTTTGCTGTACATGGCTCCAGAAATTGTGATAAATCGGCACTACTCTGAAAAAGTTGATTTGTGGTCAGTTGGTGTTATCCTTTATGGTAAGCTGTTATGCTATGGTCTATTTATAATGATATACTCTGTTTCCAAATTTGTAGAAGCACTGCACTTTTTCTCCTCAAAACATCATAGTTTGATCAATCATGAAAAACACATTAAATGATCACCTTTTCTGAACCTGGACACCTTACAAAATGCTTTCTTGTTTTGATAAATCAAATATCACATACATATTACCTGTAATTGAACTGAAAGCCTAATTTTTCAATAAAAATCAATCACATTAACCATTTTAAAGATGATATTTTCACCCTTCTTCATGTAATGTTCTCTGAATATTGTTTATTATAGTAGCCGTTAGCCCAAGTCTGGACTCTGATAATTGTAGATCAAGCCATGCTGACTAAAACCTGTTTTAACTACCTGTATTGTGATTCGCCGAAATACATTTTTAAAAGCCTCCTGCAACATCGACCCGTGTTTGCTCCTGGCTACCTACATCATCACCTATGAGCGCATGATAGGAATTTGACTTCTCCCCCTGATCTATGATCATTAGAGTCTAACCTAGCTGTAGGGAATATCATAATATCAGAAATCAGCCCCCAATTTAATTGACTTTGACTCAATCACAAGTTTACTGCAAATAAAGCAGCAATTTAACTTTTTACAACTTTGTCAAATAAAAAAGTGGCAACCATGTCCTTAACCTTTCTACCGCTGAGTTATCTTATTTCAATCTTTACCCACTTGAAGTTGTGTCTCGCTACCATGACCCACAACTGCAAGTGGGTGAAAATTACCCATATTTGTTTAATCTGAGACCAAACATCTGCAACTTTTGATCTTTAAACACTCATTTCAATACAAATAACAGTAATTTGATCTGCTAATAAAACAAATGAAAATCAATTATATTAATATCAAAACATTTGTATAACATTTGTACAATGTCGGCCCAACATCTAAGATGATAGTCTAACATTGTACAAATGTTATACAAATGTAAATTGTGTTTACTGGGTTATGCACTCAGTATCAGCGAGGTCTGGCCACACACTGATACGCTGTGTGCTGCTTCATGCCGCCTGCAGGTGGCCTTCCCCCATCCTTCCCCTGTACCATGTGTACGGCGCTCGGGCAGGACTCTCACTGTAATGCGAGAGTGTTTATATGCGTACAGTGTACCTGGATTATTGATACCCCGTATCTATATTTGCTCTCTCAATACTCATAGGTTATTACTGGGTACATTTAATTGATTTTCACTTCATCAACTCAGTTCATGTAATTGTTGTTATATTCTAAAATATATGTGGTAAAACTGCTGTGATGATGGGCTGTGGAGGCAAACATGACATTATCTTGCTGTTAAGTGTTGAAGAAGAAGTTTTGTTTAAATAAATCTAACTTTTAGTGTTTTTTTATCAAGGTAAACATCGTTTAATGTTCCAATGAGCTTCTCTTGCTTGGAACATTTATAAAAAAAACTATTTTGGATGATATTACCATTATTATGCTCAAATATTTTATCACACATTTTTTAGAATGTTTGTTTGGGGCGGCTCCTTATGCTTCAAAAAGTGTAATGGAACTGAAAAAGAAAATTACTGATGACACACCCATTAAGGTAAACATTTATGACTTATTTAGCTATATGTGAAGTACATCAAGATTGATATTGTGATTACATGGCTGATATCTTCTTACACTCCTATCTTTATAATCATCATCATCATCATTATACTTCTTTATTCAATCCATCATTTTATCAGGCATTCACTTAAGCAATAAATCAAAGAGAACGTCCTAGTTCTGAGCCTCACTGAAGCAAATTTTTGTAATTTTGTAACTTGGCAAAGATAAGATATTAATATAATTTTGGATCATTTCTTATTGCTCTATGATAATTTCCAGATTCCACATGGCATAGAAATATCTGCAAAAGCAAGAGATCTGCTTCTAAAACTTTTAGTGAGAAATCCTGAAGAGAGAATTTCTTTCAATGACTTCTTCACACATCCATTTGTAGATCTTGATCATAGGCCGTCTGAGCTATCTTTGCCAAGAGCAGTACGTCAAAGTTACTTATTCTGAACAACTGTTAAGTTAGGACAGTGGCCAATGCTATCTAAGGGGGGCCAGTCAATGTGCCAGTTGATTTTATCCACTTCAATTTTGACAATTATCAATAAACGCATCAAAATATAAAGGGTGGTTCCATTAATAAAATGTGATTGCTATCTGAATTTCTCAGTATTCATTTTGTATTTACTAAGAGCTAGTGACTAAACTAAGCCTATTCAAATCTGTGAGACATGAAATATAAATATTTATGAAAACTTCCAAAGGTAAAAGGTAGGCAAACCTTAACTGTACACCTGTATACACATTTTTGTGTGTGAAAACAACCCTTCAGCTAAGTACTGCATCGCTTTTGATAGCGAATAGGAAATTGCTTTAGTAGAGGTCAGTATCTGTTCATTAAAATGAGTAAATTTCAATTATATTTATTAGACAGAGCTGGTGACTGAGGCGGTCAAACAGGATGAGGCGGGTAATTATCCAGAGGCAATCAGATTGTACTGCCAAGCTCTGGAACATTTCATTCCCGGTATATACTGTAAGTTTGTAACTGTGCTGTCTGATTAAATATTTATAAAGATTTATGTGTGGTTTTGAATACATGTATATTTGTGAGGGAAGTAAACAATTTATTTTCATGTTTGTAGAGTAAACATTGCACGTCAACTAGTACAATCATGTAGTATTATTTGTTGGAGTTTTGATTTAATTGAGATTTAGACTTTTCCAGCCAATTCGTTTTCATCCTTTAACCCTTAAAGCGGTGAAATATTTCTGTAAAAAAACATGGAAACCGAAGGATTTTTTCAATTTAAAATCATTATAAAAGTCTTAGTCAGCTCTTTCTGATTAATTTGAGTACCTATGTTATGAGTCTACCGTCATTAGAAATACTTTTCCTCTTACAGTGCGGGGATCGACTTTAGATGTCAGAATCTCATGTTTGTAGACGTCAGATTCTGACGACTAAAGTGATCCCCGCGCTGTAAGGGATAATTGGTTGTACATTGCACTTTGCTATGGGCAGCCACATTTAGATAATGTGAAAATTGGCCTTTTCCTTGTTTTTAAGCCAGGAGGGTGTCCATAGGATGCTGCTTTCAATATAACCAGTAAATGTCATTCTAGGGAATATTATCTAAGTGGCCTACAATAGGAGGTTGCCCATAAGAGTGGTTGCTCATACACTCATCTACTGTGCTGTCTGATTAAATAGTTATAAAGACTTGTTTTGAATACATGTATATTTGTGAGGGAAGTAAACAATTTATTTTCATGTTTGTAAAGTAAATATTGCACGTCAACTAGTACAATCATGTAGTATTATTTGTTGGAGTTTTGATTTAATTGAGATTTAGACTTTTCCAGCCAATTCGTTTTCATCCTTTAACCCTTAAAGCGCTGAAATATTTCTGTAAAAAAGCATGGAAACCGAAGGATTTTTTCAATTTAAAATCATTATAAATGTCTTAGTCAGCTCTTTCTGATTAATTTGAATACCTATGTTATGAGTCTACCGTCATTAGAAATACTTTTCCTCTTACAGTGCGGGGATCGACTTTAGACGTCAGAATCTCATGTTTATAGACGTCAGATTCTGACGACTAAAGTGATCCCGCGCTGTAAGGGATAATTTGTTGTACATTGTACATTACACTTTGCTATGGGCAGCCACATTTAGATAATGTGAAAATTGGCCTTTTCCTTGTTTTAGGCCAGGAGGTTGTCCATAGGATGCTGCTTTCAATATAACCAGTAAATGTCTTTCTAGGGAATATTATCTAAGTGGCCTACAATAGGAGGTTGCCCATAAGAGTGGTTGCTCATACACTGTAGCACATTCTACTATTATCATATTATGTTGTAGTTTGACTAAACAGATGTCTCTTGTAGGTTTAATTTATCTGTATTTTGTAAACTAGTTAGATTAAAATCTTTTGCTTTAGATTCAACATGTTTATTAAATGTAGATTTACTCATGCAAGGGTCTTCAAAACACAATTTCAGATCAACAGAATCCACAGAAGAAAGCTAGCCTGCGAGATAAGGTATTGCTTTTCAAACAAATATTATGCGACCATGTTTAAAACATTTTTTAAGGATAAGAAATTATATATTCTAATGTATGAAATAATCCAGTTAAAAATTTGTATAAGAGGATCTAAACATTTATTACTAAGTATGCATTGATAATGTCGATGACAGATTTTTCAATTCTAAGAGTATGCTATTTGTGTGGTAACCTTGGGCAAAATAAATCAATCAAATTGTTTGCGATCAAGTTTCACGTAATGTACTCTATACCTTCTAAGAAAGACAAAACAGTGGATAATATAACCTTTGTTATACAAAGCAAGATAAATTATCTGTGCTGCTGAACTGGCGCAAAAGCCTTTCTATGTAAAGGCAGGATAGTTGATATTTTGATATTTTTAAAATTGGTATTTTCTTTCCAAACAAATTATCCATAATGCAGTTAAACAAGAGGCCTGAAGTCCTTTATCATCCCCCGCCATAAATTAGGTTAGAGTTTTTGCGGTCACAAATATTTAAAAAGTCAACTTGTGGTGGCCATTTTAAATTTCAGAAAAATCGCCTGCACATTATTTCTGAGTTTTTGCGTCCACAAAAAATTATGAAGTTCAGGCATGGTGGCCATTTTGAATTTCCGTTAAACCTTGAAAAAATCACATGCACATCTCCATATCGTGAGGAATGTGATTGTAGAATTTGAATAATTTACGACTAAGTTTTTGAGTTTTTGCGACATAAAAAAAATTGAATGATCCGTGGCGGCCATTTTGAATTCTAGCAAAACCTTAAAAAAATCACCTGCACATCTGCATATTGTGGGGAATGTGATTGTAAAATTTGAATAATTTCTGACATTAAGTTTTAAAGTTTTTGCGCCCACATCAAATTTTGGCGTTAACTTCTGGCGGCCATTTTGAATTTTGGTGGCATCTTTAAAAAAGCACTTGCAAATCCACATGTTGCTAGGAATGTGATGTTAAAATTCGAAAAAAATTGACCAAACTAATTTTTGGAGTTTTTGCGCCAACCAAAAAAATTAGGTTGATCCGTGGCGGCCATTTTGAATTTCAGTAAAACCTTGAAAATGCCCCTTCCCCTTCCCGGGGGATAAAAATTACATGATTGCTGAGAGCTTTTATTGACTCAAATTTCGATGATTTTTGTTAACACAGCCATATTAGTGACCCAAAGCATCATGTCTCCCCTAAAATGAGTATTATCTTACAAGTATGATATTGGAACTTCAGAATATCATCAGTAATTGAAAACACAAACAATTTTGTTTCTTTCAAGTACCTTTACCTATCTACCTCAAATGTCAAGAAAATTTAATTAGGGGTAATAGACATCATGTATAATTACCCTGATGCTATATGTAGCTATTTAAGTATTTTTTGTGTAAAATTTTCATTCACCTTGAGGTATGCTGGGTAAAAGTGTGAATAAAACAATTGATTAGACAGAGAATTTCTTTGGCTTGTGCTCATAACAGATTTCACAATACATGAGAAGAGCTGAGGAGTTAAAGGAGATGTTGAAGCCTCGAGGAGCAGCTAATGATACTAGTCCTATGGAGGAACTCAGTGAGTGTTCACTAGCATAGTCACACATGCTGCCCAAATAATTTAGGCTCAATTGGTCAAATTTGGAATTTTATTAGGGACAAGTATAAGTCAGCTGTGATATTTGCGTAGCTTATAGTTAGTGACATTTAGTCTTTTTTAGTTCACAAATATGAAAAATGTGACTTTATATTCTGCAAATTAGGATCAAATAACAGATGTTGAAATACCGGTATATATAGTGTAGCCAAATGTTACCATGTCAGATAAACAGGCAATAAATATATCCTAAATATGCTGATGAAAAGAATGCACCCTGTAACTAGATAGGTAATCCATTATTGTGAAACAGAATGTGTGACTTCAGGGAAGTATGCACCTTGTAACTAGATAGATAACCCATTACTGTGAAACAGAATGTGTGACTTCAGGGAAGTATGCACCTTGTAACTAGATAGATAAACCATTACTGTGAAACAGAATGTGTGACTTCAGGGAAATATGCACCCTGTAACTAGATAGGTAAACCATTACACGTACTGTGAAGCAGAATGTGTGACTTCAGGGAAGTATGCACCCTGTAACTAGATAGGTAAACCATTACCTTGAGACAGAATGTGAGACTTCAAGTATGCACCCTGTAAAATTGTTATCATACGGACGGGGCTGGGGATTATGGTGGTCGCTGGCCTCTTAGTAATTATTTGTAGGTGCAAAAACTCAAAACCTAATTTATGGTTGGGGATGCTATAAGACTTAAGGCTTCTTATTTAGATTAAATATGTATTTAATCTGGTGGAATCAACATTTCAAAAAATGATTTTTATTAATTTGAAAACAGAAAATTTTAACTGGTAAAAATTTGTCATCTACGTAATTATAAAAACTGTTTATATTTTCCTTATTACACCCTCATTCTCTTGTTAATAATTGTTTCTACATTTATTTACAGAGTCATTGAGTAAAACCAGTGTGCAAATTTCTGCCTTAATCAAAGTTATGGAGGATGCTGAAAAACTGGTGAGAATCTGTTTTGTTTATGGCAGTATGTATAATTATATAATAAAGCATCCATCAATATAACTTGAGAAATGCACACTGGAATTTGAAATTTCAGCTTTGAACAGCAGATTAGCTACATCTACTTATAAAGTTTAAGTATCAACACAAGTTTAATTTAATTATATTGATTTGGTTGGCAGGAGACTGAAGAGAAATATGATAAGGCACTGCAAAAATATGAACTGGCTTTGGAATCTGCTATTAAACTTATACAAAGTGAGCATACTGTAGTCTAACATTCTGCCATGTTTGCTGGGGGACATTTAAAACATTAAACACTAAGCATGACTATAATATATTGGGAATAAAATTGATGTCTAAACATCAAAATTTAATATCTTTGTTCACAAATTTAACAAATACGAGTAATTTTAACCCACTTGAAGAAGTAGGTCATGGTACTGTATCGCTTAGAGTAAGCGTTAGGCCAATTTATTATCAGTGTTTTATGCTGACTGAAATTAAATAAACTTCCGATAATCACTCAGTCTCATACTACAATATTTTTCAGTTTTTATAATGTTCATGTATATTGTAGTGTGCTGTTCAATGTATCAATTCTGTCCCAACAGAGGAACCAACAGGAAGACGGAAAGATCTACTGCAAGCTGAGGTGAGGATATGTAACACCCTGTCATTGGATAATTGTTACAATTCATTGTTATATTAATTGGTCCATTTGTTATCAATCAGCAGCCCAAATAGTAAAATGGCTGGATTACATTTCTGCTGTAGTATATCTCGTCTAAATGAAATATTTTTCAGTACTTTACGGACGGGGGTCATCACTCGACCACGTGGGGACTATGTTGTAGCTAGCGGTGAATAGCCACTACAGCCGTACCCTGATAACTGTTTCGTCACTCAGTTTTGCCGCTAGACGGTTAATCCAGGTGATGCATCATTGAAGGTGTGACATTTTACTGCCACGGGCTGTGGTTAACCTGCAAATATTTTACCAGCGCATTTCATTTTCAATTTTTCTTATGTGAGCACGACGATGTATAAGATTGTCTTTGCATTCAGATCCATTGGGATGTTAGAAAAATATGAATATACCAGTTCTTCTTAAAAAGACCTAATAATTACATTTCCTATGGTATGTAGGCTTAATTTCAATGTACAGACCCCAAAATGTCTTCTAAAACAAGCCAGACAAAACCAGGTCTAAGAGGTCACCTGCACACTGCAGGCGTTTGCACGCCGTTGGTATTTTGTCTTGTTCGGGGTATGCGTTTTGGCGAGGGCATTGTATACTCTACGGCGGTAGGAATACTACAGTACACAGGATGGCACCACACAAATACCACCCATTGACGCATGACTTATGATCGACCATTAATAGTCCCCAAAATTAATAATGTATTATACAAAGTCAGCATATTTGTAATAATTATTATTTCAAACATATTAAATTATACTATATTGCTAAAGGTCTCGAATGCAATACGTTCTTGACAACTGTAGTCTTGTGAGTGGACCACATTATCGGGAGCGGGAAAGCAGGGGTATACACCAGTGCGGGATATCTATGTTGAAAGCAGTAGTTTGTGGTTATTTAAACCTTCTGCAGGTTATACACCACTTATTTGCATGCAAAACACCAGTAAATACGGTAGTACTGTAGAATCCCGTTTACGGTGACTGGAGGTGGTCCTATAGTGGATAGTGTTTTCTGATAATCAGAGCACACGATCCATGTGAGATGCTCTCTTGTAATTCAGTTTAATGTTACATTGATATATTGAAATGTTGTGAAATAAATGTTTCCTGGGATGAATAAATACATTGTAGTATATCCTGCTAATTATACAAGTGCAAATATACAGCTCAAGCCGAATATAATTAGACACAATGAGAGGTCTCTAAATATGTATAGCATGCACCCTCAGACAATAGCCCAACATTGTTTCAATACTTTACCAACATACATGTAGTAAGAAGTTTGCTTGTATTACAAGTAAGTACCACACATTGACACAATGTTGGATTAAGGTTGGTGCACCATCTGCGACAGTGGCCCGACATTTACACCAGCATTTTCTCAACATACATGTATACCAGTATCTATTAGTTGCTGGGTTGGTAACAAAATCACCTGCCCTGTGTTTCTAGAGTAGAGCTATTCACATTGCATAACTTGCCAACACACTGAGAGACCTGATAAGCTCCAGCGAAATGACGCGAACTTCACACATTTTTAATTTACACAAACAATACAACGTTAAACAGTTAAAGTACAAATAGTGATTAAGAGGGAGAACTGTAATTATTAAACGTATTACATACACACAACAAATTATTATTGTCGTCGTTGCTATGATCTTGCACAAGCCTAACATCACACAGGTGAGATCTACATGGCATTCGTCAACTAAGCCATAAGATAAGATAAGATAAGATCAATTTTATTTTCAATCGCAATGGTACAGTTAACCATAAAACATTAGCCTGAGGCTATTCAACTGATCTGTGGTACTAAAATTCAACAATGAATAACATTAATAATATCACAAAGTAAGCAACACATAGGCCTATTCAAAACATTATATTAGGTTTTTCTAGTCCTGTATTAAAAATATCACCTTCTCAATTTTATTTTAATACTACTATTATCTTATAGTCAAATTATCAAATACTATATTATTGTATATACTTATATATGTAAAGTACAGCGAATTGACTTTATCACAGAGTTAAGATTATGAATAAAATATCACGGTTACATTATGTAAAAAGCAAATTAAATTAATGACGTCCTGCATCAATGTATAATTATGATTAAAAGCAAAGATGGATTAAATAATTATCATAGAATATTTCAAGATCTTTGACATAGTTTAAAATAGCATGATAAAAAATAAATATTATATTATAGTCAAAATTATCAATTACTACATAATTATATATACTTATATATATATAAATTATAGCACAATGGTTTTATCACAGAGCTAAGATTATGTATAAAAATATCACAGTTACATTATATATCAATTAAATTAATGACGTCCTCATCTATGTATAAATATAATTAAAAGCAAAGATAGATTAAATATTTATCTTAGAATATTTTAAGATCCTAGACATAGTTTAAAATAGCATGATAAAAAATAAATAATAATAAAAGAGCTATGTTATTTGATGTCACTAGCAATTTTCACATTTGTGCTGGCTTCTGTGTATACCTGACCACTTATTTATTCGCGACTTCAAGTTTTGCAAAGAGGTAGCATTGCGTGTGCATTCAGGTAGAGTGTTCCAAATCCTAGGGGCCATATAAGCAAATGAATTTAGACCAAGCCTTGTTCATTTAAACAAAGGCAGGTGGAATTTTGAATTTTGTATTGGTGTTATTAGTTCTTTCAAATATCTAGGAGCCAGATTGTTTTTAATTTTGTATGTCTGAATCGCAATGTTTCTTTCCCTCCCCAATTTCAAGCTTGGCATTTTGGATTTGCAAAGAAGAGAATCATAATCTGAAGTGAAACGCAGCCCTCTCTCTTGAATTTTTTCCATCTTTTTAGTGTTCCCCACTCCACAAAAATGCCACACAATGCTACAGTACTGGCAATGGCACAATATGAAACAGCGAAATATTGCCATTCTAAGGTTGATACTGGTGCTAAATTATAGTTGGGAGTCCCGCTGTACATGTAGCATAATTATGTCATCAACACTATTTAACGGCTAAACTTTATATAAAAAGACCCATGTACACTGAGAGACCTGATAAGCTCCAACGAAATGACGCGAAGTTCGCGCATGTTTAATTTACACAAACAACACAACTTTAAACAGTTATAGTACAAATAGTGATTAAAGAGGGAGAGCTGTAATTAATAAACGTATTACATACACACAACAAATTATTATTATCGTCGTACTTAGATTATCTGAAGCAATTGGTGGGTTACGTTTGGTATTATTGTCCAAATGTACTACTTAGATTATCTGAAGCAATTGCTGGGTTAAGTTTGGCATTATTGGCCAAATGTACTACTTAGATTAGCTGAAGCAATTGCTGGGTTACGTTTGGTATTATTGGCCAAATGTACTACTTAGATTAGCTGAAGCAATTGCTGGGCTACGTTTGGTATTATTGGCCAAATGTACTACTTAGATTATCTGAAGCAATTGCTGGTTTACGTTTGGTATTATTGGCCAAATGTACTACTTAAATTATCTGAAGCAATTGCTGGGTTACGTTTGGTATTATTGGCCAAATGTACTACTTAGATTATCTGAAGCAATTGCTGGGTTACTTTTAGCATTATTGGCCAAATGTACCACTTAGATTAGCTTAGGCAATTGCTGGGTTACGTTTGGTATTATTGGCCAAATGTACTACGTAGATTATCTGAAGCAATTGCTGGGTTACGTTTGACATTATTGGCCAAAATGTACTACTTAAATTATCTGAAGCAATTGCTGGGTTACGTTTGGTATTATTGGCCAAATGTACTACGTAGATTATCTGAAGCAATTGCTGGGTTACGTTTGGTATTATTGGCCAAATGTACTACTTAGATTATCTGAAACAATTGCTGGGTTACGTTTGGCATTATTGGCCAAATGTACTACTTAGATTATCTGAAGCAATTTCACGTTACGTATGACGTTGGTACAGCTTTTACCATGATGTTGGTGTCTTACAACTTAAATTTTGTGCGTTGATATTCAACTGTGGATGACCAGCATTTGCTGTGTATCAGGTCATAAAGTCTTGTCAATGTCAGTGCAGATAACGTGAGATTTAAGGCTAGCATTAAAGCAACGTCAGACATATGTTGGAGACATTGATTTCACATTTGGTCCGCGTCACCTTTACATCTTCAGCCAAATCGTCCGAAGCAACATACAATGTATGTCATAGACATTGAATCAATACTGCACGTATGTCGGAGAGGTTGATTTTCGTGGACGTCACATTTGCTTCTTTAGCCATCTTTGCAAAAACGTCCGTAATATGTTAATTGGATTAACATCAGTGAGAATCATTAATCTAACGTTGGTCCACATCATATTTACATCTTCAAACAACTTCAGAAAATTCTGAAACAACGGCAGATGTAAGCCTATGCCGCTGAAACGGCTTCACGTGGCCATACCTGGAGTAGATATTAAAGTCTATGTAGTCTCTGATAAAATCTCTGATGGAATCGCCATTACTTTCTTGTGGGATATATATTTAGCACTCCCTACATTAGCACCCCTTCTGTAAATAGGTACCAAAGTGAATTGCTGTCAGATATTTGCAAGTTTAGAAACACAATTTGAAAATGATCTAGTTCTATATAAGATTTCATTAACACGAAAAGGTCACTGTCATAGAGTTTGAGAACACATAATATGTACGTAACCCAGGTTTCCATTTTGAAAAAAAAGATAGATAAAAATGATTATATTTTTAAGAAATTTACGAAAATATTTAGAAATGTTGGCAAAATAATTAATGAAACCAGTCCTGAAGATTACACAAACTTACTACTGCTGTTTTAACACCTCAGGAAAGGTAGGTTTAAAGCGGTCATTTTTTACCTGCAAGAGAAACTGCAGCAGCATCAACGCGTCTTGCCTTAATATTTGGGCGTATTGCCAGAAAGGTACCCCTGTTCCTCCGCTCAACAGCGGAGCTAATGCAGGTCTCGCATCAGTGCGTTTCAGTATTTAATTGCACAGTAAAACCATGTCTCCGGTCATATGGGCATGCCTAGAACCCTTTATCGGACCAGGAAAACCCTCTCAATAACCCACCATGCCTCGTCATCATGTAGGCCTACATCATTTATTTTTCGTCCACAGATTGCAATGTTTTAACGTATTATAAAGTCACTTATATGAGAGTCCCTGCCGAAAAATGACATTAAGCCACAATTCTATTATTACTGAACACAGCAAACAGTGGTGTCAGGGCCATCACTACCACTCTCCAAAAATATGCACTGCTTCTGGAGGCTAAACCCTTGGATGGCGACTACATTTTGGACCAGTGACTCCATTATCATACAAAAGACAGATCTCCCTCCTAATCGTTACTATATATTTACATTAAGGCTGGAGTCCACCAGCTGCAATGTGGACAAACGCTAGCCAAGTTTAGAGATGGCCTATTAAGGACACGTTCTCTTAGAAGGTTGATCATTCTTTCGACTTTTACATGTGTTTTCACAATATTTGGATGTCAAGCAAGAATACGAGTGCATAAGAGTCCGTAGCTTACTTGTTCGCATATATGCCCAGCTTTATAACTGGGTGGCCATCAAAAGGTTCGTTACTGTGTGTACATGAGAAGACAGGGCTGGATCCAGACTAAGACAAATGGGGAGGAGGGGTTACAGGTCGACCATACTGTAATAGGATGGTCTGGGGGCATGTCCCCTCCCCTCCCCAGAAGATTTTAAATAAAATGTTATTATGGGGGTATGCAGGGGGGTTACTGAATACAGACACCCCCCTGGAAAATCCTGTAATCTAAGCTCGTCCACGATCGCTGTGTGATCAGTTAGCATGCACGTGAATTCATAATTGTATTTGCGATCTCACATTTCCACCATTTGTCATATGCAAACCATCTGGCCTGAAAATATATACTTGAATAATTTTGCATTTTCCTTGTGTCTGCATCACCTGTTGCAATACGAGCGTACCTCATCAATATCGATTGGCACACCGGTATTCTAATCATGATAGGCCTACCCATTTTTGATTTATTTCAGTAAACAGTACATGTAAGCATGATTATAAAAACAACCTACATCATTTTTTCTTTACATGCAGCAATGTAGTGTCACTGTGAGTGCAACTAATAAAACAATATAATAAAATCAGGTTGTGTCTCGCTACCGCGATCCACAACCTAAAGTGGTTGAAAAGTATTCCTATTTGTTGAATTTGAGATCAAACATTTACAAATCTTAATGTTTAAACAGTCATTTCAATCCCAATAACAGTTGTTTAATCCGCTACTGAAACGGATTGATCAGCAGGCAAAGGGTTAAAACGTTGTTCTAAAAATTGCAAAGGTTCATCGTTTTTCCACATTGCCTACGGCCTTGAAACATTCCATATTTCTAGTCAAATTATGTTACCGTGAACCATTACAGTATATCGACTCCTAGGATCAGCAACCAGAGTGTCGTGTCTCCCAGCAAACACGATACGTTCACCCAATGGTGGGTTAATGTTGGCCCATCGTCTCCGACCCTGGCCCAACATTAACCCAGCATTGGGCGAACGTATCGTTTTTGCTGGGGTGCCACTCACTTGAGTGGCACATGCGACTCTGGCTGCTGAGGGGTGTTATATTCGGCCTTGGTAGCACAAGGTCAGGGGGTGGTCAGTGAGAAAGGATTTAATGTTGTGCACACTTGGTTTTCAGACACACAGATGGATGACACAGGCCGAGTCAGTGAAAGGCTATCTGAAGGTGAAGGACCTGGACACATCAGACACATCCATGAAAGACGAAGAAGAGGACGCTAACTTCCTTACCAGTCAGTATATAACCCTGTAGTTATACCGGTGAATATCCTACAGTAGTGGTCTCTGGTGGCTGGTGGTGCATCAGTTGTAGAATATATATGAATGCCGTTGTGCTGCCTTTACTTGAGTGTTACGTTGTGCCATCTAATCGTACTCTTGGCTATGAAAGGGTGTATCTGCCACTTCACGGAGTGTAAGATACACCCTTTCCTATCCAATGGGACGTAATGCTTTTATGTTGGTACAAAAACGGATTCTGTAGATGATTTTTTAAAATTTGAAATCATCATAAATGTCTTAGTTAGCTCTTTCAGCTTCATTTAAATACCTATGGCCATTATAAATATTTTAATCATTTCAGTGCGGGGACCGTCTTTATACGTGACGTATAAAGACGGTCCCCGCGCTGAAAGGGTTAATGAATATCTTCTGTCTTTTCCCTATGTTCAAAAATGTAACAATTAAATGGTGCGTTTGTTTTTGACATCTCTTTCATCTATTGCCACTCCCGTGTTTTCCACGAGAAACTCTTTACAAATTCATTTCATGAATTTATTCTGGACTGTTATGACCATACGAACACCCTCAACGTGAACTGCTCATATATCATTGGAATATTCGCAATGGTTCATTTATTCGAACACAAACCTTAGCGTCCATTATACACAGAGAGGCTGTCTAGCAAAGTGGATTATGTCAGTTGCTACATTTCACCTTCTTTAATCGGAATTGCTGGCAAGTATACACTCACCAGGGGACGCTAGATACATTACTAATATCCCTGTTCATGCTGTTTAATTAATCATGTTGATATGATACAGATAGTCACCAGAGGGCGCATCAATTGTATATTCCGGCATGTGGCGCACCTAGTTGTCAGATTTTAGACTGCTCTGCACAGCGAAAAGGCAGTTATGCATTTGGAATTAATTTTGGTAAAAAATAGACTCATACCACTGATTGAACGAGAATAGGAGGGGTTTGATTTTCACTTAAAAAAAAATGCTGGTGTATTTCACAATTTTCCCAAAGGTTTCAAATTACAATAAAACTTGATTGTATTGGGGCTTTAGACCACCTTTTACACGTACAGACTAAACTGAGCCGAGAGAACCTCCTGAGGATGGTGATTTGAAACAGACGACACATGATTCTAAATTCGCTCCCTGGTGGTCTGAGGTTAAGCAAGCTACCTGTCGGTCACACAGGCTCCACAATACTGAATTATTTTATGAGAGGACATACATTGTTAATAGTCAGGGGGCCAGGAGCTGAACCTGGAAAGTGGGTCCAAAGTTTTTTTCTCAATGTTTTCATGTTATATAGGTATTGTTCTCTATGAAACCGCGTGATGGCATTCTCACAGCATTGAGCATTTTGAAATAACGAGTTTTACAATTTTTCGCCCATCGCGGTACAAAATAATGGTTTTACGTGATCGGGAAAAACAGAAAATCACTTTATATATTCACATAACTGATAATTATTAGTTTTATTGGTTGTATATTGATGTATGTTAATAATAAATATCATTGGGTCAAAGGTCAAGGCTATAATTCAAGGTCAAAGGTCACAAAATCAGGTCAAACATGCCTAATTCAGTATCGTTTGTAGGCCCTATATTACATCCCCCCACATCTGTATGTGTTTCTATAGCTGAACCTGTAGTGATTTTCTTATAATTATGAAGTGTCATGATCTTAATAAACTAGATAACCTGTCGCTCACCTATTTTCGCTCCTCTAGGTCACAACCCAAATGTGGCATACTTGACCGTATATATTTGCTGGGATGAGAAAGATAAGGTGATTATTATATTGTTTGAATTATATTGTATGGGGCAGTCAACATGATCCACTAACCCAATGTTGGGCCATTATCTGCGACGCTGGCATTGACCCAAATTAACGCTTCTCCAACGTTTAGATGCCCGGTCGCTATTGAGACACACGGAGGACATTTGTGGGCCCTAATTAGGTAAAGTTAAATGCCAATTGGCCAGCCTCTGTGTCAAGGCATATGATTGTATTGTGCAAAATATGAAGTTGGTTCATCAATGACAATGTGGTTTGAATTTAACTGTGACGTATATATGTTCCGTTCTTGTGGTATAACAGTTTAACAGATGAGTAAATAATTCATGATATTTAACCTTTTTGTGTCTTTTTCATAGTTCCAATATCACAGCATATCTATATCTGACTATATGGATACATCAATTATCAATATGTGGTGTAATAATTCAGAGGTTACTGTACCTGCTAAACTACTGTACCTGCTAAACATGCAACATTGTACGTGATAGTTATTTAAAATAAATAGTTCTTTATCCTAAGTTAAGTTAAATAATCGGCAATGACACCACCACCTTCGCCATCATTTTGCCATTTGCTATATATTTATATTAAAGTTACAGCTACCATCCTGTTCATTATTTGTTTCATCATATTTGTTAATGCAGTAGTAGTATGCATCATATTCTTAGACAATGGCATTCCTGCTTTGCTGCTTCCACATCGAACATTATCACATGGTTCTTACTGGAGCAACCATATTTTATTTTTTTGTTATGTAATTAGGGACCAGTTGAGATGCAATCTGAGACCAGTTGACTTCATTCAGGAACTGTAGTTGAACATGACATATTCCCATCTATGCTCCGTTCATATGCTATCGGATCTAACTTCTGTGGCTCAAGGATCAAGACATTCTTCACCGGAAAGTTTGTAAATGTTCTATTTTCAAATGTTCCTGGAAGGCTTGCTCAGTTGATGGCAATTATCATAATTATCAACAGGTGATGTTCCTCTGGCCTTGTTACTAACCGCAGAATAGGTTCCTTACTACATCGAGCCAGAAGACATTAATATCTCCAATAATTCCAATACCAAACCTTCCAGCCAGAGTATCACATCGAGATAAGGAGGGTCCTGACAGCAGGTTAGGAATGAGGTCAAAATATTCGCAGTGCCTAGGTCACTTTAATTTCTATGACACATTATGTATCTAGGCGATTGCATAATAATGGGAATATCAATATTTGTCTCCTAAAGCTGTGCAGCAGATTGGTCTATGATTATGTATATCACAGTTTAATATGCCGGGTGTTGCGGGTCATGACATATTCAGATGAGCTGTTATTACTAGCAGCAATCACCAAAGCTGTTGGAACATGGATATGTTTCAACTTAGATACCCTACATCTGGCTATTCGTGCACAAAATTTAGTGCTGGAATTGTAGTAACGCATATAGAAGACTAGATGTAGTGTCATTATCTTGGAAAGCAACATGTCGCACAACAAGCGCAGAGCGCAATTTAAAGTATGTTAACATACTAAGTTAATTTAAATATGCACAAGAGACGTAGGTTTAATAAAATATATGTCTCAAATGTACATTTAAAGGATCTGCTAAATTACAACTTTATCGGCATATTCTCATTCTGACTTGCGAGATAAGACACGAGATACAGGATAGCTACTGGCTGATTCAACACCTCATTTAGACCACCGCAACCCTCTGTGCGCTGAGGGCGCATCAAAATTACTTAAATTATAAAATGCTTCTGTTTTCCCAGGTTCCTTGCCGCCCTTGCCAACCAGACATCTGCAATGAGTTTGATATATTAATGAAGAATTGGAAAGGCTAAAAGCAGCTTTTAAATAAGCTTTGTTGTCTTTATCTCACTCTCAGCACCCTTCGGGTGCTAGGGTTCACTCATCATCGCATTATCTTGTGTAGCATTGTTTTGTAAGTCTGTACCACGGTACTGATCCTGCCATCAGAGTTGTACACCGATAACACCCACGAAGAGATGTATACCACCAACCCGGAGATATGTCTCCGATGAAACCAATTATCTGGATACACCCAAAGGACGTCTGTCATAATTTTATACAGTTGAAGATTTGATTACATAATTGTAAATTGGGGCCTGTCGCCAATGACGGGAAATGTGTCATATCAGTCACAGCAATGTCATGGTGTGCATCTGTCATATCAATATGAGGTAAGCCTATACAAATATGTATAATTATGCTACGATCGTGTTTTGAGTTTCACACACTGTCTGTTTTTCTACAAATTATTCGGTTTGACGATTTGCAGATTTCATGAAAAAAAATGCAAATAAAATTGACCCTTCATTGGCCCTTCTCTAACATGTTTACCTCGCTCTCTTGGTTTAGTGGCAACTCTGGTAGAGCGGAAGACGCAGGCATGTCACATTTTTTTGGATCATAGTATCTGATAAAAACGTTATCGAAATCATGATAATCTGCGGTCGTCTTGATCCCTCTTTTGAAAACCTTTTAATTGTTGTTTCATCGCGTTTAAAAGAGAACATGAACGGTGGGTGGGTCATTCGCTGCTGAGCCCTCTTGGTCTGAATTATTAATCACGACAAACAGTTAGCATAAGTAATTCCAAATGAATGAAAATAATTTTAAATTTATTTGATTCACAAAGCATAACACTCAGCTGTGGTTACAATATCTGTCATCAATTGAAGGTGCACTCATACTTTGCAACAGGGGTATAATGTGATAGGTACGACTTTCAGAAGCATAGACATATCACCAAATAAAATAAAACAGTCAGTCAGAGACTGTAAACCTCCGCCGCAGTGATTGTGTATTGGATCCGGATCGTAAACTAATCCGGATCATTTCCAAATTTAATGGATTGTTCTTTGGCCCGAAAAACACCTCTTGTAAACGTTTCATGCAAATCCATTTTTTACTTTATAAATAATCCTACTGACGGACAGACAAACCATCGCGACCAAACACATAACCTCCTTTGGCGGAGGTAATAAACCACACAATGATTTCTTTAAAAAAATATATAAATGTATGAACAAATACTTTGATGTTAAGTGTTAACACCATTGGATGACGTAGTATACAGAATTTTAGAACGTATGGCCAGAATTATGCATTATATATCTCGTCGATATATATAAAAATATTAATTTTTGCGTTACGTATGTTTTATAGATACTCTGCGACATCATAATGAAATTCCTTTCATTTTGATAGGTCACACTCTTATATTATTGTGAAATTTGAGGTTTTTACATTGGTAATTATGTTTATGAAAGGCCTTGGAATCAAAGGGTTCACATAACTCAAAACTTCTGGTTCAATCAATTTGTACAATTATGGTTTCACTTTTGTTAACACTGGAGACATACTATTTCCAATGATGGCAAATATAGATAAGGTTAGTGCTTTATATACATATTTATATTTTTCGAAACGTGTAAAACTATTATTTTGCGTCCCGATTGACGCGATTTTATAAAATGTGTTATATAAAAATGCTCAATGTTGTGAGAATGCCATCATGCAGTTTCCTCGAGTATAATACCTATATAACATGAAAACACAGAGAAAAAAACTTTGGACCCACTTTCCAGGTTTGACCAAAAATATGCATTTGACCCCCTGACTATAACTGTAGCCGCGTCTCTTGCTTCCCTTTGGCTGCTGATAGAATGCTAGGTGCTAGTTGCCCTGACATATTTCCAGACCTACGTGTGAATCCGGGATTGTTTCGTCATCTTTTGAATTCATTGTCTCTTCATCATTTGAATCCGGGATTGTCTCGTCTTCTTTTGAATCCGGGATTGTCTCTGCATCTTTTGAATTCTGGATTATCTCTGCATCTTTTGAACTCGGGATTGTCTCTGCATCTTTTGAATCCGGGATTGTCTCGTCATCATTTAAATCTGGGATTGTCTCTGCATCTTTTGAATTCCGGATTGTCTCGTCATCTATTGAATCCGGGATTGTCTCGTCATCTTTTGAATCCGGGATTGTCACGTCATCATTTGATTCCAGGATTGTCTTTGCATCTTTTGAATTCGGGATTGTCTCGTCATCTTTTGAATCCGGGATTGTCTCGTCATCTTTTGAATCCGGGATTATCTCGTCATCTTTTGAATCCGGGATTGTCTCTGCATCTTTTGAATCTCGGATTATCTCTGCATCTTTTGAATCCGGGATTGCCTCGTCATCATATGAATCCGGGATTGTCTCTGCATCTGTTGAATTCGGGATTGTCTCTGCATCTTTTGAACCCGAGATTATTTCTGCATCTTTTGAATCCGAGATTGTCTCGTCATCATTTGAATCCGGGATTGTCTCTGAATCTTTTAAATCCGGGATTGTCTCGGCATCTTTTCAAACAATAAAAACGGAAACCCTAAATTAGAATTATAATTGTTTTATTTCATTATTATGACATATTTTGAAGGTAAAATATTTGGTTATTTTAACAGAATGCCAAACAGGTTTAACATTCAACAAATATGGGTAATTTTTGTGTCTCACTACCGCGACACACAACGTTCTATGGGTAAAAAAAATAATTATGTAAGCATGCGCTTGAAGGATTACGATAGAATTTTTTTAATTAAAAGAATCTGAATATTTCCAAAGAATTGCCGCGCCGTTTAGCTTTGTCCGGGGGACAGCAGCTCTTAACGTCAGCTGTCAACGTATGACTTTATAATCCACAGGGGGTGTTCTCACCAACCCCAACCCCCCTCCCCCCTCCCCAGGCCCTGATGAATTATGAACAAAATTCGCAGATTATTTCATGCTGAAGTTCCGCCTCATCGTGTAATAAAAACCATGTTGGATCCTTTCTCACGGGCGGTTTTTTATTGACGTTGATCCGGGTGTGTACACCGTACGTGTACAGTCGTTTCGTTTCTTTAGATATTTCAAATTACGTTCACTGTTATTGTGAATGGATCTAACACTTGGGGGGTCGTTCGTGGTGTTTTTATCAACTATTCAAATGATGCGATGGTGAAGCCGATACCGTTACCATGACAGCATTTAGCCCTGACAGCGCAGACAGTATGGTTTATGATGATAACTAATAACTCACGCTGTGTTGTTTTGAGTAAGAAAAACGTGAAAAAACTGATGTTGAAAATTATTTCACGATGGCTGCTAATCAGATGAAAAGCCTGCTCTGGGGTACTGTAGATCTGGGAATATGAGCGAGGTTTTAATTTTCGCAAATTTCGCAAGAAGGACAAATTTGCGAATTTAAGAATCTCGCGAAAATTATAAATATATTAGCGCTACCTATCATCGAAATCGAATAGGTCCCCAAAATTACAAATTCGCGAAAATCTAAACACGCGAAAATGACTGGATCTGCAGTATTATGCTGCTCTGTATGCATGCCTCAATGATTGTGTAATGTTCAAATTTCTAATGTGGTTTAATTATTTAGAGATCAATATTGTCATATGCCTAATTATTTTACTACAATCTTACACCGATAAATTTGTTTGTTTTGAAACAAAATGTACTTTTTTTAATGATTTTTTTATTCGGCATATTAATTTGTTGTGTTGATGGATTACTAAGTTGTTTGGTCGTTTTCTTGGTTCCCATCAATCAGGAGATATTGGCCCAATGCTAGTTTAGGGTTGGTCCACCGTCTGCAACAATACCAAACGAATAATAAGTTATCGTCTCGTCAATATGATGTAGGCACACCGTTTCCACCGTCGGAATTTTTTAATATTGGGAAAACCGTTCTGGTCAAACGATAAATTATCTTCACGTCAATTTTAGTACTGGGGCACACCTTCTTTTTGATAATTTATATACATGTAATAGTAGTTTGGGCAGTTGATACTTCAGGCTGTATCTTTGTGAACTTTCATTAACTCGTGTATGTTATCGGCATAGCCTACGTTTGATTATTTATTATAAATTTCGACCCGGCGGTGAGCCACAATGTCAACAAGTTCGTAAACCGGAATCTAGTAATCTGATCTCTCTCTGAAGACCAATTTTACAACTTGTGAGCATTATTTTGCTTAAATTTAAATACGTAGAGTACAGGATTTGTAAATTTTGCTAGTTTATTTTCCTGTCGTTCACTAGAAGTTCTAATGTGATGCATTGTCCCATCCAAGGGACAATAACGATTTACTTTATATTCTGGTCACCGTGAGGGTAATGGTAGATATTTTTATGAAAAGATATACTAAGGATGCAAGCACTAGATTATGATCCTATGTAGCTTTAATTTTAGTCCACCGTCTGCGACGCTGGACCAAAATTAAAGCAACATAACGGTGATGAACAGCCAGCAATAAATCAGACAAGCTGTCATCAGGTGAATCATGGGAGAGGAAGTGACGCTGAGGATGACATAAACACTCGTCAGACAAACTGCTGTCCATTTGGTGACCTCAACTACCGTCATTATATCACTTTTCCTGCCGGCGGTGAAAACCCTATTCATCATTTACATGGCCACATGATATAACGACAGTACGGTGTCATCAGTGTGTAATGGTAGGAAAACGACACTATTGGATTGGACACTAAGTGTAATTATCATGACATCGTCTGGTTGTCTTAACTGTAGTCATATCCCACCAGACACAAGACGTTGAATCAATGTTCGTTTAACGCTGGTCCAGCGTCGTAGACGGTAACGTTAACCCCGGTTTCTCATTTATCTAGTTTTTAATTTTGTTGTGATGCTATGTACTAAATATTAGTAGTAATGAAGTGTGTGTATTTAATTAACACTTTACTATCGAAACAAAGGGGTGATTACATGTATGTGAATGTTAATATAATAACATTTTCGTGGTCACACATATCATAGGTCGTTGTACTAGAGCTGAGTAATTTATTATTATATTATGGCAATCAATGTCGTAATTCGCTGAATTTTTATTGAGAATCATACGAATATTTATGCCTGAAATGTTAACATATCAATTTTAAATTGTCACCCTAATTAACTTTAAGCGGGTAAGAATAACTCTAATTTTTCTAATTTATAAACATTTTGTTTACCTAGCAGAAATCCACATTTCACTGGTACTAAAAAGGTATCATTTGATGCTAAATATTGAGTTGGTAATATTTAAAGGCGGCAACAATGGCTGTGTATGTTTTGTGAAACGAAACATACACAGTTAACAGCCATTGTTGCCGCCTTTGAACATCACCAACTCAGTATTCAGCATACTTTGGTATTGATTCAGCATAATTTTTTATTGATATTGATATATATTTTTGCTGATATTCTTGTGTTTTCAGATCACTCGTGTACATTACAGTGACCTGCTCGCGTGGATACCTCGGGATTCAGCTCCTGTGCTCTTTGTTTTTGTCCACAGCCAGCTATTAGTCTACAGTCATTCCTGTCATAAAAACCACACTGCCGCCTGAAATTAAACAGGATATCGAGGCTTAATCAACCCTCTGAGCTCTGATGTCAATTATAGTGTTATTTTTGGGGTTTACTTAGTGGAAAACGTGTTAAATCTGAGAAACTGATATAGCTCTACAAAACGACCTAATTTTACAAATACACCATTTTCCATCTTCTCTTCAGCAAGGCTTGGCTTCTCGTCAGAAGCCACGTCTTGCTGAAGGGAAGATGCCATATACAGTCACTTGTAGTTGTGGATCGCGGACAATTTCAAGTAACTGAAAATTTAAATTGAATTTCTCAGAACTCCAGGGCTTAATAAGGGATTAGTCCAGTGCATGATCACATGGATATATGATATAAGAAATCCTGTTATATTCACCAGCATGGGTCCCAGCAAATACGACACGTTCACCCAAGGTTGGTTCAATTTTGCAGACGATGGGCTAACATTGAATCAACGTTGGGTGAATGTCTCGTGTATGCTGTGGCGTTACGCTCACTGCTGCTCACCTAGTAAACAGATGTCGAAGTAATATTGTTTAAAGGAACTCCTTGGGATGAGAATTTTCAATTTTGAAAATTTACTTCATATGAAGCTATATAGCCTACTGATCCTGAATAAAGTACAACAACATAAAAAAAAACATTTTTAAAACACTGAAAACGACTGAACTGCCCCAGATGCCCACGATCTCAGACGGCATGATCAAAGCAACCACCTGGTTGCATAAATAGCTGCCGCCCTTAATTGGTCTGACAACGCGATGATCGGGGAGGTCCCCACACAGCACCCATTGTCTGCTCAACGCTGGGCCGACGGCATCAACTTGTGGCCCAATGCTGTGCTAGCATTCAACCATCCTTTACGTCAATAGTCTATCTGTTTGGGTTAATCCTGTATTCTTATAAATGTTGATAAAATTTTTTTGAAAAAATCTAAAGAATAAAAGCATGATCTGTGGGATACACCACTTTACATTACATTACATTACATTACATTACATTACAAAATTTAAAACGAAAATTGATGTCATCCCAAGGAGCCGCTTTAAAATTGGGCAGCGTCGCTGCAACGCTTGCACAACTTTAAACAACATTACTTCAACACATCATGTTTGCTGAGTAGTAGACCCTTTAAATATCGCCTGTGGATATCCGTTTTGGACAATTTATTTCCCCCTAATATGACGCTGGTGTTTTCGCCACTTGACGTTTTTGGTCGCAATGGCGATGCACAGTTTCCAACTGAATGAAAAATTCAGTTCCGTCAATTTAATTTTGTCAATGCCATCTCTGAATCATTCGTATCAACGCTTCTGTATTGTTATCCTTCATTTCCATGTCTTGCTCACATTACATCATTTTGTATATATAGACATCTCATTCGCTCTGTATGTATTGTTATGTCATCAAGTATAAAATAGCAGTGAACCAGATATTAATAATGTTGTACATTTTATATCTGTAAATTATTGAAACACCAACAAACAGCAGCATTTGATAGTGAGATACTCTCAACTGCTGATATTTGTGGTTTTATTAAACTTGTTGTGATGAAATAAAATAATGGACGTCATACAGTATGTATTCAGGACGTGTAGTCAATTTCACAGATATTTTTTTTATGTTTTGTGATGTTATCGCTGTTTACTTTATTTTTTTTTACCAAACTTACTGCCATGGTTGCTTAAATAATATACCGATGCTTAAAAAGCCTCGTGGTATCATAGCATAGGGCGGAAAATTGTTTAAAATTCACCCCTGCCGGAAAAACACAGTTAATTATATAATTTTGGGAAATATAGGGACAAGCGGGAATTTACATGTATTTGGTGGGAGTATTTGTGCCGATGCAATGTTGTGACTAAGAATGATATTCCAGAACACTAAAACGTCGTTGACAATTAGACAGGGATATATCCTAACCAATCTAATAAACATGTCTGTCAAACTTTTCTCAACGGTTTCTATTGTATTTTTTCCCGTAGAATTCAAATCTGCCAGATACCATTCGAGATTTTGCATATTTAATTAGCTAATTTGCATATTTCCAAAATGGCCGCCAAAAAAAAAGTAATCGGCTATCAATACATTTCCGGCAATCCTAGAAATGTGTTTTTTGGCCCTAAGTTCGAGTTTTGAGATCCCATAATGCAATTTTGACGACAATATTAATTTTGGGGTCATTGGAAGGTCATAGGTCACGTGACCATTGAAATACAAAATCCAACATTCACGTTTTAGCAAAAAGTGCACAACTTGACCTTTTTTGGATAAAATGATGGTTTGAATGCCTGATAATATATATTTAATTTCAGAGAGTTACATCTTATACACAATACTATATTTATTAGTACAAGATGGCCGCCATAATTTAAAATGGCCGCCAGCCGAATCCAAAATCAAGATATCATAGTTTCTGGATATCATATCTAAGCCATTTTAGTGGCTTGATTAAGGTTTTTTGGACCAAGGAATACAATGCCGAACATCTTTATACTGTCATATGATTTTTTAGAAGTTTTTGAAGTGTTTTTAATCTCTATAGTTTTATATTTTGGCAAAATTGTGTGATCCATCTACGCCACCATAGTTATATTTGACTTCCTCCCAGAATGAGTTTATCATCCGCACACTGTTCTGAATTCACATACTAACATGATATAAAGTTAAACCATATAGATTACATGTGTATGACAGCGATAAAATAGGTAAATAAACATCATTTACATTATAAAACGGAACTGTTATGTTGTAGAGTATGTAAAACTACTACCCAGGGGGTTAACATCATATTTTCTGGAAAACTGACAGTCTGACACGGCGTGTTGTAAACGGTTGGGCACCCGAAATGATATCTACATATATTTAGGTTCACAACCTAGGTGCACAACCTTGCAAATCGACTACTGGAAATTGACAGGAGGCCAATAATGGCGGCCATTACCTTAAGTTGTCAATATCTCGGTCAATATTTAGGATAATTTGCTTTTAAAGTTGTCTAAACCTATCTTTTTAGGGTCAATGATCAATATGGAGACAACCCTGAAGTGATTTTATGTCCTCTTAACAAGATAGTACACAAAGCCATGCATTTGTTGGTGTGAAATTAATGTTTTACACTAGATATTATTAATCTCGTGCGATAAGAAAACATTTGATGTGATAACAATGGTAAATTTATTGATTATAATCCAACATAAGTATTAAACCTTGTTGTGTTACATCACTGTTACAATAATCACTTCAAAACATAATTAGCCGAATGTTACATGAAACAAAAATTAAAAGCGCTGAAAAAAATACTGTCGAAGGAACTAGTGTTTGCAGGAAGCAACATGCACACAACTACATTGTATATCGATTATAAGATTATTGAAAGTGAGTGTGCTTAAAAAGTATATGATGCAGTTATGCTATTTAATTATAAGGATTATGTGTTGTGTTGTGCAAAGCTGCATTTGCTTTGGGATCACCGACAGTCACATCATAATTAGCAGGGATTTTCCTTTTCTCACACTAGCAGTTCTTGTTGCAATCCTTCATGCAGGGATGAAATTTTGTGAATCATATGTGGTGGCGACGGTGGGTTTGTACATGTAGACTGAACAGGAATCAGCTTGCCATTTTCTACAACCCATCCATAGTCCTAAGGCTTGAGGATGACTTGGCTGCATGCTTTATATGTTGTTGGAAAGCATTTTCATTGGGTGGCAACAACTTCAGCAGTGTTGACCTAATAATATTATTTAGGAACGTTTTGTCTCTGAGCGTATCTATATCGCAGCCTTCTCTTGTTGAAATATGAGTTCAAAAAAAGCTGCTGTGACTGGTCACACACATATATCGTGATTTCAATGGGAGCACCATCATCAGCAAAATCTACCAGTGTAGTTATATCATTCAGCCAGCTTTAACATGCCAGTAGAGAATGAATAGCCGATGGTATCTCGTCCGCTAATAATGTGAATAAATGACAGTGCCCTAAAGTTTGCATGACCCATTGCAGTGGCAAAACTCGTGAATGGATAGCTGTCTTGAGATGAACGACCAATCACCAAATATACAATGCAATGTATGTGACTGTAATTAGTACACTCTATTTTATCCACCATCTAAGTGAAATTTAGTTGAACAAATGGAAGAATCACTTTGTTCCTCCTGGTACCATGTCTGACATAGAAAAGCAAGAAAGCGAGTCATGTTGGAAAAACTCTTGAAAACCACTTGGATCGCTCCCTGTTAGCTATTTTGCTATGTTCAGCAGAGCTTCTGGTCTTGATGTGAAAGAAATTGTGTCCAAAGCTGCCATTACTTTCAAGATCATAATTATAGGAAGCTCTTGTCACCCGTGAATGACTAGACTCAGAACCAGAAACCAAAATAGTATTATAAGCGAAATTGATTCGTCTGATAAGAGTAATGACATTTCTACTCTTCGGCAAATAACACACAAAAAGTAAGTGGTGGAGACATTAAAATTAATAACTTTCTTGGTGATCATGAATGTAGCAATATGCCTCCATCATTTTTCGCAGAAAACGGAACTAGCATGATAGCTGATGATGCCATGGTGCTCACATTGAAATAACGGTGGATGTGTATGACCAGGCAAAGTAGCTTTTTGTGAACACATAATCCAACTTCGAAGGCTGTGATATAGCTATATAAACTCCGATTCATCAAGTTTTATAATAACAAATCACTGCTGAAATTACTGCCACCCCCCTTGCTTTAGAACATCATCTAAAGCGGACAGCATTGGCAATAGCACTTGACAAGTCAGCTTACATAGCCAAGCTTACATGCAAGCCTGAGGACTATGGACGGGTTGTATAAAATGATAAACTAATCTTAGGTAAATCTACAAACCCACCAAGGCCACCATATATGACACACACAATGACAACTGGCTGCAAGAAGGGTTGCAAAAACTGCTGGAGTAAGAGAAGAAACACGTGCAACACCTTGATACCTTGATGACGTGAGCGTGGGGTGATAGGGCATGGTGGGTTACTGCCCGATGTTCTGGGCATGTCTAGGGGATTTACCCTCAGACATGCCCAGACGATCAAAGATTATGTTTTGATATGCAATTTAATGCTGAAACACGGAGGCCTTTAGCACAGCTCCACTATCCTCTGGTCGGATGGTCCTCAAGAGTCACAATAGTTGAGGGTAACTCCATTCATCCCACATGAGAGACCTAATGTCAAACACTATTGCCTGTATTGCTGTAGCATGGCCAACATCAGTGCCTGTACTGATGCGGGAGCTGCATTGATACCACTATTGAGTGGAGGAACAGGCTACCCTGCTGGCAATCCACCACAATATTATAGCCAGCCACGTGTAGGCTGCAGCTTCCCCAACATGCAACAGACGGGACAGATCCCAAATGGCCCTCCCCAGGTGGGTGCGAAAAGTACTACTACTAGCAATCATCCCAGTACCCCTTAGAATGACTATGTTATGAAGTGATTATAATACCAAATGCTATAATACTGCAAGGGCTAATACTTATTCTATTATCAAGTTTTTGATCAATAAACATTATCATTGTTATGACATCTTACGCTCACGATGTTTTCTTATCAAAAGTGATTATTAATATACAGTGTGAAACATTATTTCCAAAACATAAAAGCAGAGTTGTGTGTATATAGGCCTACTGGTATACATATTTACAAGGCATAACATCACTTCAGGACTGGTTTTATATTGATCCTTGACCCTGAAAATACTGGTCTAGACAACTTTAAAAGCAAATTATCTTAAATATTGACCGAGATATTGACAAATTCAAGTTTTTCGGTAATGGCTGCCATTATTGGCTTCCTGCCAATGTCCAATTTATTTAGTCGATTTGCAAGGTTGTGCACCGAGGTTGTGATCCTAAATATATGTAGATATCATTTCAGGTGCCCAAACTTTTACAACACGCCGTGTCAGTTTTCCAGAAAATATGATGTTGATCCCTTGGGTAGTAGTTCTGGGTAGTAGTTCTACATACGCTACAAAATAACAGTGCCGTATTATAATGTAAATTATATGTCTATTTATCTCTTTTTTCACTGTCATATACATGTGATGTTTATGGTTTTACTTTAAATCATGTTAGCATGTGAATTCAGAACAGTGTGCGGATGATAACTTCATTCTGGGAGGAAGTTATTCAAATATAACTATGATATAACACAATTTTGCCAAAATATCAAACTATAGAGATCAAAAAGACATCAAAAATCATGTGAAAGTATAATGATGTCTAACATTGTATTCCTTGATCCACAACACCCCAATCTAGACACTAAGATAGCCTGAATATGATATCTAGAAGCTCAGATACCGATATTCTAATCATCATTTTATCCCCAAAAAGTCCATTTGTGCACTTTTTGCTAAAACGTAAAGGTGGGATATTGTATTTCAATGGTCACGTGACCTATGACCTTCCAATGACCCCAAAAATAACATTTTCGTCAAAACGGCATTATGGGATTTCAAAACCCGAACGTAGGGCCAAAAAACACATTTCTATGATTGCCGTGATTGTATTCATAGCCGACTACTTTTTTTGGCGGCCATTTTGGAAATATGCAAATTAGCTAATTAAATATGCAAAATCTCGAATGGTATCTGGCAGATTTGAAATCTACGGGAAAAAACACAATAGAAACCGTTGAGAAAAGTTTGACAGACATGTTTATTAGATTGGTTAGGATATATCCCTGTCTAAATATATGCCGATCAAATTTATTTTTAACTATTCTCAATTTGTGGTTTTGGTTTACTTTTACGTTCAATAAAAATGCATTATGTATGAACATATTCTTACCGACGCAATATTTGTATACATGTATGCTAAAGGGGTTTATATCTAGCACGTGGAAACTGACAAGGAAAGCTCGGGGAACATACACATAATTTTACGTCCGAAGTTGTGTGGATAACCTGTAATGATATTCCCAGCAGACACAAGACCTTGAATCAACGTTGGATTAACGTTGGTCCACCGTCTACAACGTTGGCCCAACTTTAAACCATCCAGCAGACATCTTGTGTCAATTTTGTTTAATGAACTTTCTTTGTATTTACATTGATTCACCTGTAAGACTTGATGCCTATAGTGTATTCAACGTTGTATTAGCGTTAAATCAGAGGCAGTGACATTGATTCAACGCTGATACAACGTTGTGTGCCTCGTCTATCAGCATTAAAACTGAAGAACGATCTCAATCTGCTGTTATGTAAAATTGTTCTCGTCATCAAAGATGGTCCTAATATGTCATGGTGCCATAATACGATTGTTTGAAGATGTCGTGACATGGTAACAAATTAAACTATCACATATATTAATATCTTGTGTTTTGTGTATTTATTTCAGTTCAAACTCGGCTTAATTGGTACAAAGACGGTCTAAATTTAGCTAAAAATACACAAGTTTTTCTCAGACCAGTAATTTTTACCCATAGTGCAGGGGGTTGTGTTTTTCACTTGGATCGGAATGTTAATTTTTTACGCCAATGCTAATATCGATCTACTAGGTCTAATGATTCAGAAAAGTTTTGGTGCCATTTTTTCTGTTGGGGTTAAAGGTCATTTTGGGGTCATTTAATGTAGGTAGCGTATATTTCACATACATTCTCATATCTTTTTCGTCTTCATGTCCAAAGTACGTCATGTGACCCCTTAAAATTTGAAGAATTGAGAGGAGAACACTAATATACTTGTACGATTGACATAAATATACACTGGAAAAAAATAAAACCGAAAAGTGTTTTTTTAAGGTGTGATTTGTTCGGTAAAGTTCGTCGTCATTTTGTATACAAAGTAACGGTATCAAAATAATTCAATATCTTTATGGATAAGGTCAGTAATTTTAACACAAATAAAAACAAACATGATCTACTTAAAAAACATATTGTAGACACATCTATTGACATACACAGGTAATACAAATGTTCTCTTCGTCATCAAACAGAGATGCGATGTAATCAGCAGTATCACATTCTCCAACGTCAAGTCTACGCTGGTGGCACTCTATACACAAGTCCAGCCTAGTCATACTAAGTCAATTATTTATTGTAAGAAGACATACGTACATGATGTCTCTTTAATTTTATCTTGGATAAAAAGTAATCTCATCGAAAAGGTCATAATAACTCAAATGTCTTCCTCTTCCTCCTCAGCAAGATTTGCGATACGATCGACATTATCACAGTCACCAGCATCTAATCCACACTGGCATATCTCTCTATACACAAGGCTAGCCTTTCTGCATGAACACAAGGGTTTTGGCATTTAGATTTCGCTCATTTGCAATTTTATGAGCCTAATCACAGCATCTGGAGCTGGTTTTAGTAATGTTCTCACAGGACAATGACAACCCTCCTCGTTTGTCCATCCATGGGGCAAGTATTGGATTAGCGATGTGAGCCAGATGCCATATTCTGGCCTGGTAATTGACACAGAGTATGTGCTCGTGTAGAGCAGCTTTAGTTGGGGGGGGGGGCACTTTTCACACTCTGCCTGATTTTTCTTGAACAGCAACTACCTGACACCACCGGGATGCTCGTTGCTTGTCCCAGATAAATACATTATTGACAAATATAACGTTCCAACGTACTGAGATTGCTACTTCAGATGGCATGTCTGCCTGTCCAAGATCAAAGAATCCCTGAACAGTGGTCTTGTCAGCCTTTAAAGTTATTAAATGATTTCCAGCAGGTTATCTTGCCCATACCAGAAAATCGACCAACAGTATCACATCCAGTGAAGCTGTGAAAGCCAATCAATGCCCTGACAAGGGGGCAACCTAAGACATCATAGTCATATTTCAATACAATCAATTCCCTGCTCTTCCCATGACCAATTAGCATACATGGGTTCGCTCCAGGTGTTGGAAAATAAGCCAGATCAAGGATTAAAACATCAGTGTCCGTTGACAGAATGTGGATTGCTGCATTTTTATTTTGACTGGCCACATCAATAATTGCATGAAGCATTAGAATTGTGTCTGACTCCTCCTGGCTGGTACACATGTGACTGACATTTTCATATGTCTTGTTGGTTGTTACACCATCTCGAGTGGATAGGCCTACTACAACCGTTTTGTTTGATAATCGAGTGTTTTTTAAAAAAGGTATAGAGTCAAACTATCTTTTGTTTTGGATTCACTGAGGAACACCTTTAGATACATTCTAAATGGTGTACTGTATTTACATGTATATGATGTCCGGCCTGTACTACTCTTACGACGCTCTCTTGTTGTTTGTTTTAATGATGTTGTTGTGTTGCATTGATCAAATACTAAGTGAACTGTAATATATCTAGAGATAGATTTGGTCATACTCGTATTGAAGCAGCTGACAATTCAAGGCATGTTTTGAAGCTTTCATTCCTGCTAGCTCTTGGACAAGCATCAATGATAAGAACGCTGCCATCCTCTTGATCCTGGGCATTTTGATCTTGTTCTTTATACAAAAGCTCTCAGAATAAGAAATAGTTTGCTTTTGTCCATATAAGGTAACATCGATCCAGTAGACGCGAAAAGGGGTCGAGGTATACAAGAGAACTCATGTACACTAATCACATATTCTATGTTTATATCAGGTCTAATCATCAGCCTCCGATCTTTGCGAAGCTCCGCTGTCTTGGTTAGCGTCTTTACTTCACCCTTTTTCCTGCAAATCTGCACATTTAAAGCTTTGTTTTGATCATCAGGAGGCACAAAAACACCACCAGTTTTCTTCATATTCTGAATTGTCGCCTGTGCAAAATATTCGATTAACAGAATACGAGAGTAATCAACACATAAACCACTAGTATGAAAGAAGTCAACCATGTGTTTGCTACGTGTGTATGCATGGACTTTCATACCAGTTCCAAGTAATACAGGTTGGTCAATGTGTCGAGTACCGGAATCCTGCTTCAAGATTTTGTGGAATGTAAGAAACTTGCCTTGGCTTTTCACCTGATACATTATCCTCTCAGCCAGATTCGAACTGGTTTTGTGATTTGCGTCATTGCGATATTGTGAACCGAACTCTGCTGTTCCTTGAGTAATCCATCTGAGCAAACTATAAAGTGTGTGGAATGTGTTTATCTCGATCAGTGGTGTCCAGATGTCCTTTAAATTTCCACGGATCAGTCCGTATTTGAATTATGTCATCACGAATTACATGGGCAGCATTAAATATCGACTGCATGTCTCTCTTAAAATCTGACTTTTCTAGGATTTCTCCAACAGCCTTATCTTTAGTAGTTTTGGAGCACAATAATTCAAGCTGGTTTTTTTCGTGGTTGAGAAAACTGAATATCAGAAATGTTGTCAGCAATTTGCTCTTTTAACTGACGTCTTGTAGGAATATATGTGATTCCAATGGATTCTAATATGGCCTTATATGTTGTAGACACATCAGTTATTGAAAATACTTTTCCTTCTTTAAGTGCCTTTTTAACAAGACTGTAAAACTCTGCTGCTATTGTGCGAGTCCTGTTGCTATCCGAATCATCAGGGGCAATGACTGTTTCACTTCTTGGTACATATCTTACAAAACATGACAAATTAGGTTTAATGTCTATAGCTCTGGCATCTTTGGCATCCAGTGATTGAAGTCTGATCTTCTAATCATCATTGTTACTTCTGTGCAAGTGACTTCATGCAGAGTTTCTTCTGAATTATCACCATTGCAGAAAATACAGACTTCTTTTGTAAAAAAACACGTACTTGCCAGAGAACGTGTAAACCTTTTGTAAGGAGCTGCATCTTGCTGACCATCATAAGAAGAAGCTTTAGGCGGACATTTGATAGAAGGACGCCCTCTCTGCGCGTGAGCAAGTTCAGATAAATCCCCCTTGACGTTCGCCTTCTCATAACTGATCTTTTGAGTTTGTCGGTATGAACAGTCTCTTGAAAGCAATTTCTGTGTCATGTTGCACCCTTTGCTCTTAGTTCATCAGCTGTGCAGTTCCCAAGGCGTTTGTTGATATTTTGGTAACCGTCAGATCCATCCCTATAATGGATGACTCTTAACAAATATTAAAAACTTTTCACGAGAAGAGGGATTATTCACCAAATAAACACCAGCAACCTTTTATTTAATACACAAATTATAGTTAGTTTCAGTTAATTTGTCAAGCAGTGTAGTTTATATACTCTTCGCAATCATCGTTGGTGTAGTCTGTTAGTTGTTAGTTACTTTAAGTCTAAGTAAGTGTTGCATAATATGTCATCTATATGTAACCGTCACTTATCGAATAGTCGCGAATGTTGTATGTTTCATGCAGATAATGTTACCGATTTCATTCCACAGGGAACTAACGTCCATGTGTATTTATCTTCATGTTCTACATCTTATTCTGCAAATTTTGAGGGGTCATATGATACACTTTGTGTCATTTATATGGTGACCGGGTGTCATTTTCGTATATTTAAGTTCGACGACTTTGAATGACCCCAAAATGACCTTTACCTCAACAGAAAAAATGGCACCAAACCTTTTCTGAATCATTAGACCTAGTAGATTGATAATTATTAGCATTGTTGCTAAAAATTAACATTCCAATCCAAGCGGAGATCTGTATCCAACATTACGGCCTGCACTACCACTTGAAATTCGCGGTAGCAAGACACTTCAAGTGGATAAGCATTAAAAAAATCAATATTGTTTTCATCTCAAAACGGCGGGAAAACGCGACATTCATCCAGACCAGGCAATAAACACTACATCTACGACGGTGGCCCAACATTGGGCTTGCGCCTCGTGTTTGCTGGGGGTGGCCTGTTTCAAAGAGTTCTGATCAATTTAGCAGTGAACTATACGGTACCGGGTATGTCATATTATTCAGGTTTCAAACATGTTAAGCATAAAGATCAAGATCGTTGACCTCCATTTTGTCTACAATCTGATCCGTATCCGGAACTGATGGCCATATCGACCAATCATTTTCCTTATGTTAGATAATAATGTAGTGTGGCCTAACGGTATTGCGTTTAGAACCCCGTGAAATAGAGCCGTAGCCCCACGTACCAAATCGTATAGAATACGTTTTAAAACATTTGTATAGCATTTATACAATGTTGGTCCAACTTCAGAGACGTTGAGCCGACGTTGTAAAAATGTTGTGTTTGCTGGGATACACTTAGCAGCAGATGATCAAGAAAATCATAATTATATAAATTCCTGTGAATGTGAATTTTGTCGGGAGTGCCACGTTGATGCACTATGTAGCTTATATTAGACCCATTTTTCCAAATTGCACACCGTATCTCATCGGACCTAATATGATATATTAATTAGTCCTTTCAGAATTGAGAAGGGGTTCTCAAGTGACAATGTCTGACGACGTTGTTTAGAATTGATTAAAGCTAACCGAAGGGGTAAAAAACAAGTCTATGGACACGACAAGCACGCATGCAGTGTTCATTTCATAAACGTTTTTTGCATGCTATTTTTGTGTTCTTTAAAAGTTGATCGATTGAATGTCATGAAGCAGCACGATGAAGAGATGACATGTAGTGATTGTATTGTGTGCCTCTTATGTTGAACAGGTGGCTGAACAAATCTACCGCCCCATGGTTATTACTGGTTATCAACAATATCTATGTTCATTGTGCGGGACCTATTCTCATTCTAAATCTATGTTTTCCACACATCCCCATGCGAAGAATCTATCTCGATCTCGCAAATTTATCTCTGAAGAAGAGTGTTAATTCGATACCGTATGCAGATGCGTGCAAATGCGTTGGATGTGCACCACGGGAGCATATGAATCTGCACATCTTGTACAATAACATTACTGCCCCGCAAAGGTAAAAAGAAAGCAACTTCTTACTGAAAAATAAGTAGTCAGGCCTACTGCCTTTTGGGTTTGTACGACAGAATATGCATCATTCTCCACACATAGATGTCGCTCAGGTAAACCCCCGCTATATTATAATCTCAGGTTAGAGTGAATAGGCGTAACGTAGTGCAACGTACACTAGTAGGCCCTATCCATAGCAGCTCTTATAGGGGACCGGGGCCAGTGATCAGTCAGAACAGTGCCAATAATTTTGACAATAAGTATGCATTTGTGTTCTGTGCTGCCTCCTAGTGAATGGCTATATCTCTACCCTTGACTTCATGTGTGAAATATTTTTTCAAAACAAATTATGACAAATTAAAAACATTTTTCCATTTTGGTATGTCAAAAGTATTGTTTTGCTGTCGAACAAAATTCTACTTTGCGCAATGTTTGCCATCGAACCTGACAGTTTCAACTCATCTAGTTGTAGTGCCCTAACTGAAGTTAAGAATCCTTTATACGGGTTAGGTTCTATATGAGGGTCTACATATGTAACCTAGATGTATATAACCTACTGATCTTAACTGATAAAAAAACAAAAAAATTCAAAGATTTGAAAAATACCAAACGAGTTTTATTACCAAGTCGTAAATTGTCATACCCTCCGAATCTACCCGTGGGATAAAAGGTAGGGCCTACTTCAAAAGGCACCGACGTTAATTAGTGTGCGAAAGTGAGGATTCGGGGATTTTCTGCAGCACCGATTGTCTGCCCAACGCTGGGCCGACGCCATCAACATGTGGCCTAATGCTGTGCTAACATTCAAACATATTAGGTGTACAAATAGTTTGTTGTTAACATCCTCCCTGGTATTTATTACAAGGAGCAGTAAACTGTTAAAATAATTAAAATATTAAAAATGTAAAAGTAATAAACGGTAACGTTAAACGATGAACCTAACCGTTCAAATTCATGGGATAATAGACATGGTATGAAACATCAGCAATTCAGTATGATGAATTACGATTGATTTCCCACAAATTTTAGATTTTTTATTATTAGCAACTCATTATTAGAAACCTAATTAATGAATGATACCCAATATGGCCACGATGATTAGGCATATGTTTCTGTTTTATATCTGAAAAAACAAACCCTAATGAGGAGGGCAGAAAAGACATCGGACCTATTTATTGAAAAGTTATTGAGGGCAAAAAAAGTTATTTGAGTGCGATAAAAAAATGGATCAATTTAATTTATATCTCATGAAAATTATTTTTATTTTGGAAATTGGCAACCAACCAAGAGCACCCGAGGAGACACTGGCGAGTCCATAGGTGGGGATGTAACTCGACCGACCGCACGCCACCAGAACCGATCGCGACCGCGCTAACAGCCGCTGCCGACCAGTCAACGACGACCGAGCCGAAGCCAGTGGACGGCACACTGCCGTCACCAACCACCTCTCACCGGAGATCCAACTACGAGCGCATGCACTGGAGAGAAGAAACACGGTCTTTTTAGGAGGCTAATGCGCATGCAGGCTAAATCTAATGCTCGCACTCATTTAAAACAGAAAAAAACATAGTATCTATAAATAAAAAAATAACTTTTGTATCAGTCCATAAAATGGGACACTTTTAAACGCATCCAAATATATTTTTCACAATAAAAATGTTGATTGAAATTTAGCAATCTGCAGATCTCAAATAAAGCAGGTTTTGAAAAAACTACGAATTGATTTCAGATAACAGGGGCACTTTTCCTGTATTGAAGCTGTCAATCGCAGCAGCACTGAGTGTCAGCTGATGAGGAGTAGGCTGATAATACCACAGTTAAAGATGCGCAACATTTTCCAGCAAACACGAGACGTTGACCCAACGTTGTTTCAATGTTGGTCTACCGTCTTCGACGCTAGCCCAACATTAAAACAACATTGGTTCAATGCCTGTTGGTCTGTTGTTGACATGATCAGTTCAGACAGCGCACCAGGTCGTCCGTGAAACTATTCAACCAGCTCCCACCCTGCCATCCAATGATGGTTCAATGTTGGCCCACCGTCTACGACGCTGGGCCACCATTGACCCATCATTGGTTCAACGTCTTGTGTTTGCTGGGCAGACGATCAGCCTCATTCACGTCTGTGAATCCAATGATACAATTTAAATGTGAACAATGCGTACACCGGGCTGATGTCAACGGCAGCTTTGATGGCTGGCGTACATTTGAATTGAACTTTCTTAAAATCCTTCTGGTATTGAATTCCCAATATATCTGCTGCTCATTCACAAGGTATGATTGTGAACACATTTAAATGAATGACCACTGACTTCTATCGTGATAACGGCAATTACTGTCACTTGAACGGATATCTATAGGCGTAAAGGTCTTAAGAGGATATTTTGAACTTGCTCACTCACTCACCGCTCATACATTCGAATTACAACTCGATATTTAATAAATAAAAACCAAAGTGAGCTGATAATTCCATGAAATGATGGAAGTAACTGATAATAATCATATATCACAGCTCAACCTCTTTTTCAACAATCAGGTTATTAATGCTTCATTTGTCAAGTAATTAATAATTGAAGGGCTCTATGAAATACCCGGTTTAACGTCATTAACAGGTTCCTGGTGATAATGACAAATTTAAGGTGCTGGAGTGGGGAAGATTATTGTGTAAAAAAATCTCAGCTCTACTTTGGTTATAGATAAAATTACTTTTCTCAGAAGCAAGTACGTGTTTATGGCTGTTAGTGAGACATATTTTACTATTCATAGTCCACAGTCAAATTGAACTTTGACCTAGAACAAATTGCAACAGGATTTATTTTGATGGCATGTGACTCTACATGGGTATCTTCATAACATATAAAAAGTCTACAAAAATATAATTGGGGGAACATATTTTTAAAAAGCCAAAACTGATTTTTTTATTAAAAAAAATACTTGAATTATAAAAATTATCAAATCTATTAAAATCTACTGAATGGCCAAAAATATAGCACCAACCAGTTCAGAATAAACAAAAGAAAAACATAATAAAAATCCTCTAAAATCCAATTAGTGGAAAGACACCAATTTTCCATAAATCCAAGATGGCCGCAGAGAATAAGTGGAAGACCTCTTTTTGACGTGTATGTAATAGGAGAATAATCATCAGGGAATATTATGATGATTCAAGCTCATATATGAGGTTAAAAGGTCAATTTGAAAGACAAAAATAGAATGAAAATATTTTAACAAATACAATTGAAAACAAACGTAATACCTCGTTTTGGGGGTGTTTTTGACAGGATAATCACATTTCTAGCAAAACTGTTATTATTCAAGGTCATTTTCAGGGTCAAATGGTAATTTCAAGGTCAAGTACGCAATGATTTTATTTTAACTAAGAAAAAATCTGATACTATTTTGATGAGTCAAGGTCATCTACAATGTCAAAAGATCAGGGGAAACGTATTGAAAGTTACACAATATATGAGGATGTAATTTTTACATATATAAATAGGATTTTTGTGGAGAATGCATTTCAGTGATTTTGTAACAAACACAGATACGAATTTATTGCAAGTATAATACATTATAACTCCCATAAACACTTATCAACAAATTGGAAGTGCTCTTCTTAGCCAGTATTTAGTGAAGTAAAATTCGACAACGGCTTAATAGTACATTCTAATTTGGCAACGTCTATTGAAATACCAATAGGATGCATGTTATAAGAGCACATTGTATGACACAATGATGGATATACACTAAACTTTTATGTGCTTCTATGTTGTAATCCGGAACAGATTACGGAATCATTGTTTTTAGAGAATATATGTCAGGGTAGTCGCCGCCGGTCATTTTAAATGCATTCATGTCTTAATAGTATATAACCATTTTTTATCGTTATTCAATTAACATTATGCTCAAATGAAAGGAATTTCCTACTTCTACCACCACGCATTGACAATCGTCACTCATTAGAGGCCTACTGTCATATTTGGTGTACATCTGTGAAATAAAAACTCTCGGGGCTTAGGTTAAAACACACAGTCAAATGTCCCATAAATCAATCAAGTCAAGTAACTGAATAGTACAATACTTCTAGTCGCTTAGGCCTATTGTTATGTTCTCAGATAAAAGTTTGTATTACTTGCCGTGGTGTTGCTTACTTAGATTTCAATATATTTTGCTCGTGTTTTTTAACTTTCTGTCTGCTTGTGTCAGTGCATGTACATGTACTGTATGTTTCTGCATTGTTCACTTGTTTATTTTATGTAACATTTTAAATCAATTAATTTGTTCTATCATGTGCATTTGGTTCTGTGTAGGTTTATTAGTTGTATTAGCCTACATATCATGCAGATATACGTCATAACATTTCCAGTTTATAAGTATCTTTCTTCTCATAGTAACACTCTCCAAGGTCTGTTTTACAAGAGACACTTGAGACTTTTCTTTGATGCTGCTAACTAGTGGGAATGCTATGATTTATCGGAAGTACTACCAGAAATAGTTTATCCAGTCAAAATAACACACTGTCTCCTATTTTCTTTTTGAATCACATTTTCGCTTTTTGTTCCATTGAACTTGACTTTTGTCCTTGAATTACCTCACTAATACAAGAAAAATTAAATTACACTTTTTCGCATACATTTGACCTTTAAATTGACCATTTGACCTTGAATATAACCTTGAATCATCATAATATTATCAGAAAACTATCAACAATCACTTTCTCCTAGCTATATTCGATTCAAAGTCGTACACGAGATTGTGCTCTGCGAATGGAATGGCGGCCATCTTGTATTCGTGTAAATTAGGTATCCTTCAACCGATTCGATTTTACCAGATTTTCTATTGATGATTCCGAGCTGAAAAAAAATAAAACTTATGCAATTTGTGGTGGGACTTGGTATTTAATTTTATATTTTTATTTTCTAGTGAATCCACTAAAAGTAATGTCGCGTACGATAGAATCCAAGATGGTGGTCGCAAACATGACAAGAAAATAAGTGTTTGTTTTGCTTTGACCCCGGTCTTAAGCCTTGTCTTCTACAAATAAACAGTCAGGAGCCTGTAATAATATTATTGTAATTATTAAGCATGTATTACGTAATAATCATTGTAGAAACACTGTTCTGATGTTTAATTCCATATTTTAATGTTCAGTGAATCCATTAAAAGTATTTTCCTGTGCTAAATATAATGATTACAAATGAATCCATGATGCCGATCACAAAAAGCGAAACATGTGTATCTGCTTATCTTTAATTTTGAGATTCTCGTGCTTTATCTTCTAATATTCTATACACTGAACCATATTAATATAAGTGATATGATAATATCATTATATTAAAAATGCTAATACTAATGTGCGTTTTTAGACCACAATTAACAAGACTCATTTTAGATGAGACCACACAAATATATCACCCAGCTTCAATGAGACCATACGTAATTGTCTAATATAGCAACAGGTGTTTACATAACTTATAGCCAGATAACCTGGCCACGCAACCACTTAAATTTTACTAGAGAAGTTCCACTACGTATTAAATCCGGAGTGCATCAATGGTCAATTTTTGCCCCACTTCTACTTATTAACTTCACTTATTTAGAAAAAAAACTCGAGTGACATTGACATATATGCATATGACGCAGTTTCGTGTGTAAAAAGTAGAAAGCATAGATGAAATAATTAATAATTAAAAAACAAAGTTAAAACAGTTTGGATAGAAAGTGTATTATGACCACAATGGTGTTTAGCATAGAAATAACTGAAACATTATTTATATAAAGTAGACATAAAAAGTAGGCCAACAAAATAATATGTGTTAATATAGACAATACACTTCCCTGGAGCGGGAAGGGTTATCAAGCTCACAAAATTGCATATTGCCGATAAATAGTATTGCCACCTTCAGGGGATGGGTAAGTTAAACAGCAGTACACACGGTCATTTTCGAATATAACTGCATGAACGCAGTATTCGAAGGTAGGTGCGTGCACTTGTAAATGAACAAGAATAATTTTGGAGCCATTCCTAAAACAGTCGATTTTCACTTATAGGTGTATGCACATTTATGCGCGGCGATACGGTATAAGTTCAAAGAGGATCACCTGGCAGGCTCACTATTGTCCAACATTCTTATAAGATATCTGAATAAAAGACAAGAGTGACAGTATTTGACCTCAGATTACAGAGGTGAAGGACATCATGCCGTCACCTGTTTTCTTCATTTATCGCCTTCTGAATAAAGTGAGAGCTTGAAAAGACTGATGACCATCTTGACTTATCACGGAATATCTACGCGGCATCTTCAATTTGATTTTAAAAAGAACACGTCAGAAGTGCGTCCACGCGTGGACATCCACTCGACTCCACTCGACAACACTGCTTATTTTTCAACCAAGCAGTTACCTAGTGAACACAAAACATTTGTATAACATTTGTACAATGTTGGACCAACGTCGAAGACGTTGGGCCGACATTGTACAAATGTCATACAAATGGTTTGTGTTTGCTGGGATAGGCCTAACAGTTACTGCCTTATGGTTTTGTAGATTACAATCTTCCTTCCAGATAATAAGGATGGGGACATTTTAGGGAAGGTGAGTATAATATTTAACGACAATATGTTGATATCTACATGTCATTGAGCCAGTGTAAAGCCGACTTAAATATCGACATTAAATTGATAAAATAATTTGTTACTAATATATGCTTAGATTCTAAAGACAATAATTTTGGGAACGTTTATTTAGATCAGAGAATTTTCTTTTCTTGATACAGGAAATATCACAATGATAACATGTTGCCTTCTGTGATATACATGTATGGAAACATTGTGAATTATTTAGGGTAATAGATTTATTGTCATGCCAAGAAATGACAATGCCTCTAACAATGGCACACAAAGGCGTGATTATTTAGCTATGCAGTGCGGCTGATGACGTATCGCTGTTCACTCGTCAGTTTTACGTTAACCCTTTGCCTTCTACAGATTTACGCAATATTTGACATTAACAATTAGTCCTAATTTTACATTAGATTAAATTGTTCCTGTCAATTTGGAATTCAACAAACATTAAACCGCATCTAATATAATAGTTATTTTAAAATCTGCTCAGCTCTGGCAATGTTCATACAATGTTGGCCCAGCGTCGCAGACGGTGGGCCAACATTGTACCAACATTGGAACGTAGCCAGGGTTGAGCTGAGCAGATATCAAAATTAATATTGTGCAGAACTGTCCACAAATCATAGCAGCTGTGTCGCGTAGGCAGAACAGAAAACAGCATAATCTGGCTTCGCTCTGTTTCGAGGTTGACACATACCAAAAGTATGTGGTTTATTTTTTGTTGTTTATCTATATTTATATTTAGTGTTGGTGCGGTGATTTTGACACACATTTCAGTAAACCAGCCCAAACAGTGATACTTAAAATGTTGAAAGGTGTCAGGTATTCAGTTTTAACCCTTTAACCGCCAAATTATTTATTTTGAATTTTCACCTACTTGAAGCTGGTTGATGTCACATTTTATCTTCAACATATTTAAAATGTGGTACTTACTGTGCTAATAAAAAATGAAAACCCGAATATATGCGACACCGGTGGTTAAAGGGTTAATACATCTTCCCTCCAGCAAGGTTAGGCTTCTCGAGGTGGCAGATTCGGTCTGCGAAGCCTGGCTTTGCTGTATGGAAGATATGATATACCAACCTAGCGTCGTAAAAAGGAGTCATTGTTTTTCAGAGTCTGGTAGACGTAAGCGTATTTTGGATCCGCATTTATCTGCACACTGCCCTACAAAGCCAAAAGGCAGTATCTGCTAGTATATAGCGTACTTCATTTTAGCTTTGCACAAAAGTACACACGTTTTATATCATATTTATTTAAAATGTGCTATCTTTATAGTTTCTATGTCGCAAAAATCTACTGGCAAGCTGATAGGCCTACTTTCAATTAAATTCAATAATTGCACTACAATTATTTTGCGTTTCTAAAATGTTAACAGTCATTGATGTCGGTCTTTTAGCAATTCTCCTCCTCCAGTGAGGAGAGGGTTTATCTCCCGTGATACATCTCTTCTCTGGAGAGAATTGAAAGCTTCACTCGTCAAGACTATTCTCGGGTTTTTCTGGCTGGCGTCTGTCGATGATCAACAAATCTCAGATAAATACATCCACGATGACAGTTGAAAGCACCATGCATATCTGAAAACTAAACAGTCATATTTCCACATGCCACTCTGACAGATGAAGTATAGCTTAACTAATATATCGCCTGTTTAATACCGTTGATACTTAATTCTTAAAATATTTTATTTTTTCATTTATTTTTTTGTTATCATTCGCTAAATATAGCATACAGTTGTTTGTACAATAATAAGAAATCCAAATATACACCATTGACATGTTGACTGGGACATGGCATCAGATATGCAATAGCTATACTAGGCCTGTCCCTCATGCTGGATAGGTTGTCATAGAGGGTCAAAAAGTGGTTTTGCACTTTCACCATCATTACCGGCGTAAGTGTAAAGTGGTGTAGGGGTAAATCATTTAGTTTCAAATTCACAATATAATATCTTGCCTCCAAAAATTATATAGAGAAATAAATCTAGTATAGGACATATGCAGTGTTGACCTTTAAGGCTCATGTTGACCTTTAAATGGATGACATCATGCACAAGTGGGCTAACCCACATTTTGACGATTTTGAGAAAAAATCGCACAGCAACATGTACAGTAACACAAAAAGGTAAAAGACAAAATGATCTGGCCCTGAATGTGAAATTCGTATATTGATCAAGTTGCTGCTATCAATGACATACATTTTCATTGTTTTTTTTTAATGTGGGTTAGCCCACTTGTGCATGATGCCATCCAAATATTCATTCAATTGTTAAGTATGCCTATTCCCGTTGTAATCCATTTTACTAGCAGGTTAAATGACGGTTATTGAGAAATAAATGTTTGGTCTCACATTAAACAAATAGATAAATTAGATAACTTAGCGGATAGGCTAAATGTTTAACCATTTAAGAACCCTTGTCGGATTCACGAGTTTCCTGATGAATGGATTTACCGAGCATACCTCGGGTGTCCAAGATGATTAAATGTCTTGATAATTATTGATATTCGTCCACAGTTTTGAGACCTGACATACAAACATTTGACTACAAACCAACCATGCTTATAGTTATCATAATTATACGAGATTCGTTATTGTTTGACTAGGTGAAAGGTCAAAGTAGATAATTTTTACTCTGATATACATACCTAACGGCCGACTTTACATATCATGTACCATTTCAACTCCCGGGGGGGGGGGGGCGCTACAGCCTTGCGACCAACACAATGCTAGCAACTTAAAATATCTATTAGCGTCTCTGTCCAAGCAGATTCTCAGTTTTGCACCTGAGTGATGTGAAACACTTGAAGGAGAAGGACAAATCAGCAAAACAGTGATGTCCCAACGTTGAGAGGGAAGAAACATGGCTTTTCACTGAAATTAACTGATTAACCCTTTACCCGTTATCTTATTCAAATTTTCATCCATTGGGTGAAAACTACTCATATGTGTTTAATTTGAGACCTCACAGTTTCAAATCGTGATGTTTAAACGCACCTTTCATTCCTATAACAGTGACTTAATCGGCCAATAAAACAGAGAATAAAAACGACTGTCGTCGTGCTTAGCGCTTAAAGGGTTTAATCCGCGCGACAGGCAGTAGTTATAGCAAACCATAACGCTCTATCGATGTGCTACGTACCTCTCAGAGAATGTCGGATTTACAAATACAAGTTATTGTAAAATTAAATGCTGGTAGGTAAAGGGTTAACACTTTCACCGCCAATCACGACTATAATCGCTTTAACCCTTCAACCGCCGGTGCCGCATAATATTCGGGTTTTCATTTTTTATTAGCAAATTAAGTACCACCTTTTAAACATGTTAAAGGTAAAATGAGACATTGATCAGCAATATTTGAAAACAGTTGACCTCCATTTTGTCAAAGCTGAATAATTTTCACTCACTTGAGGTTGTGGATCGCGTCAGCGAGACACAACTTCAAGTGGGTGAAAATTCAGATTGAATAATTTGGCGGTGAAAGGGTTAAATCCTTTTCATTTTCAGATCAAATCACTGTCATTCAGAATAAAATGTGTTTTCAGACATAAATATTTGAAATTTGTTGTTCTCAGACTGAACAAATATGAATATTTGTCACCCACTTGAAGTTGTAGGTCGTGGTAGCGAGACACAACTTCAAATATAAATTTTATAGTTCAGCGGGTAAAGCTCTCAATAATTACGTTAGATGCTGATAAATCTGGACACAGCTGTTCTTGTTGCTTTGGCAACAACTGCGCAATATATCACAATCTGATCATATATTGTCGTGGAATCATTCTGTTTGAATTGTTATTGAAATATTATTATTGCCTTCCCTTGTGTTGTTCTCACACCATAGAGCATTAGGATCGATGGCATTTCCTACCATTATCTGTTATTGCCCTTTATGTCGTTGACAAAATATAATATATATAGACTACTTTTACAATGACTATCAATATACCGTGGATACCATACACAGTTTTCAATAAAGAACAAAACGTACGTACATACATAGATACAGGTGGTGCTGACGTCTACAATGAACGTGCATACAGAAATAGGTGCGGATCCAGGTGGTGCTGACGTCTTTAATGAACGTGCGTACAGATGCGGATCCAGGTGGTGCTAACGTTTATAATGAACGTGCGTACTAACATATATATGCGGATATAGGTGGTGCTGGATCTAATGGACGTGCATACAGACAATATGCGGATCCAGGTGGTGCTGACGTCTTTAATAAACGTTCGTACATACATAGATGCGGATACAGGTGGTGCTGACGTCTATAATGAACGTGCGTACAGACATAAATATGCGGATATAGGTGGTGCGGAAGTCGATAATGAATGAGCGTACAGACATAGATGCGGATCCAGGTGGTGCTGACGTCTATAATGAAAGTTCATACAGACATAGATACGGATCTAGGTGATGCTGGATCTAATGGGCGTGCATACAGACAATATGCGGATCGGGGTGGTACTGACGTCTACAATATGCTACAGACATAGATGCGGATCCAGGTGATGCTGATTTATCTAAAAAACGATTAAAAAGACATAGCTAAATGTGTATCTAGGTGGTGCTGATGTATACAAAGAACGTGCGTACATACATAGATACGGATCCAGATGGTGCTGACGTTTCTAATGAACGTTCGTACATATATAGATACGCATCCAGGTGGTGCTGACCTTTCTAATGAACGTGCGTAAAGACATAGATGCGGATCCAGGTGGTGCTGACGTCTACAATGAACGTTCGTACATTCATAAATACGGATCCAGGTGGTGCTGACGTCTAAAATGAACGTGCGTACTGACATAGGTGCGGATCCAAGTGATGCTGACGTCTACAACACTCTGCCCCAAGCAAATATTCACTTTCTCTGAAATATGTTTTCTGTCTACAAAGTTGGATCCCAAACTAGGCTTAGTATTGATCTGGAGGCTAACGGTAATTTAAGGGTGATTTAATTATGCTGAGCGAAGCAAGATTCAACATGGTTTTAAGTGTCATTAATATTTATTTACAACTTGTCCTTCAGAAAATTATTTATTCCACGAAAATTTTGTCTGGAAATATTTATTTCAAAAGCCCCCCCCCCCCCCCGGGTAATTGGAAGGTGACAATTCTCATAGAGTTAACGTTCTAAGGATTGGGTACTCTTTTCCTCAAACTCTCCAATCAAACTGACATTTGCACAAATGTGACTAGTCGCCCCCCATTATATAAACCAGCAAGCAGGCAATATTTGGTTAATGTTGGGCCAGCGTCGCAGACGGTGGCCCAACATCAACCAAATATTGCTTCGACGTGTCATCTTTCTCGGGTAGAATATTATCAATGGCTTAAAGTTATCACTCTCGTAAACACATCACACAGGGCTAGTTTAGAGGTCGCGCGTTGTGATAGCGCTCACATTCCTAGAGTTGTGAGGAAATGATACGCGCGCTTGGCAACAAATCACAGCGGTTACATGGGGATCGAAGGCACGTATCAGCCACTGTGCTGAGCCGCAAATACGACTCTATGACAGCAAGGGTACAATTAATCGCCTTATAACGTAATACATCGTATTACAAGGGAAGGGTTGGTTAAGTAGTATTATCTGGAAATACTCAGCTTAGATAAAAAATAATGACGTTTGAATGATAATATGTTTGATTTTTAAAGAATATTTTGTAGCCTTTAATTTTGCAAATGCATACAACAATGCATTATGTACAGACCCCGAGGAATATAACAAAATAGCGATTTATCCCAATAAACAGCTTTGCAAGCAAGTTTGTCATTTTGTGATGTGAAACTCACTTCTCATTGAGTTTAACTATTAGAATGTTTGCCCGGTAGGCTACTGAATGTATTTTTATAAATTTTAATCAAAATTAATATTGCTGTGGAATAAAAAATGATTTCTGTGAAATTCATCTTATAACTGTTGTAACTTTTAAAGCGATAATTTATCTGATATAAATTTCCACCCACTTGAAGTAGCGAGACACGACCTCAAGTGGGTAAAAATCTAACTTTGATAACAGTCACTTAGCGGGTACAGGGTTCAAAGAACCACCATATGCAACTATGCATAGCTCTCAACAATTGTTTTAGATGCTGATCAATCTGGAAAGAATTATTGCTGTGCTGACAGCCGTTCTTGTTGATATGGCAACTAAATGTCAAGCTACGCAATATATCACAATTAGCTTAGAATGTCGCGTTTGACATACTTACTTCGTTAGTTCTCTTAGCCTTCCATGTTCAGATCTTATCCATGTACCCATGTACATCTTATTCAAATTTTCACCCACTTGAAGTTGTGTCTCGCTACCGCGACCCACAGCTTCAAGTGGGTGAAAATTACCCATACTTGTTTGATCAAACATTTGCGAATCTTGACACTCACTTAGTTCCCAATAGCTGATTTAACCAGCTGATAACAGACTAAAAGCAATCATAGTCGTCGTTAGCGGTGGAAGGGTTACCATTAGAACAACGTGAACAAGCTTATTACTGTATTCTCAAGTCACATCTAATATATACTCTTTCTGACCTAACATTCCTAACGTTATAACCACATGTCCCCCGACTTCCAGAATTACCATGCGATAAATTATAATATAATAGGGCTAATACAGCATGTACAGGAACATTAGATTGTTTTCAATGTGTGGATAGGTGTGTTCGATTGCGTGACTTTTCTGTGAATTCGTGGATACTAACCCGACATGACCAGTCTGCCCAGCTGGCTTCGCAGCAGACCCGGCCAGAATGTATGTGTGTAAAAACGACACTAGGAAAATTCGGGTGGCATGAAAAGGAGAAAATATTGGGAAAGTATAATGTATTTAAAAAATTGGGAAAAAAGAAATATGGAGAATGACAAGATTTTTTAAATGGGACCTATAATGTGAGGGTGTGCTCCTCTTTTTAGGGAGAGAGTTGAGCTCCTGTAATAACACAGTGATGCCCGTCAATAAGCTGACAAGCTGATTGAGTTTAAATCAAATCAAATCAAATCAAGCAGATTTTTTCGAGTGTCTATTAAAACTAAGCCATTTTGAGCTGGCGAAATCAATTGATCGTATTAGAAGTAAGGCGTCATCAGAGTAACTATGACCTATTTCCTTGCGATGGCATCAGGGTAGTGGACACCCTGATCTTTGCGCAGAACCGGGCGGCAGGGTTGAAACCTCTCGATATTTTTTGGAGGGATGTAGCCTAGTGGTGTGAATTATGAAAAAAGATGCGATGACCCGCTGTACACGAATGAAGCGATAGTAGGGCCTATTTTGCAAGGTGTTCCTGACTAGCTAACGTCCGCCCAAATCTGTGCCAGCATAGGGTCAACGCCTCATGTTTGCTGACATATTGCTTCAGGAGGCGTTTCTCGTGACACAGCAGACTTATCAGGCGTAGTGGTATCATGTCTAATCTTGTCAGATTAGTGATGAAGTGGCGGGGCCTCGCCACCGTTGTCTGATAACACTCGCGGAGCAGCTCTCGTGATAAGCGACTGTCTTGTCTGATGTCGATACGACGCGCCCGACAAAGTCAGACGATTAATTCTCTTTTTGTATCTATTTAATTAACTGTTAATTATATTGGACCCTTTGACTTGTCGTGATAAACGCCATCACTATCTCCTTGAGAGATGCATTACAATGATTAAGCTACCTCTTGATATTTTCACCAATTAAATGTGAAGCTTACTATTGCACCAGAGAATCTCATCTCCTTCAAAAATAATAGGCCTGTTGTTGTTCACAAGATTGTTGTATTATTTTAGATTTGCACTGGTCGATATTTACGGTACGAAAGCGCTTAAAAACGTCATAAGAACTAACGGAATTAATAAGACCCCAAGGTACCTACTGTACGAATGAGCATGAAATGCTAAATGTGTAAATATCACCCAGCACATACGAATGGCTTGGAGATAAAATGATCCAAGTCCGCATTTTCTCATTTCCCTACAGAATGCTTTAAAGTTGAAATCAAAGTGGAGTCAATTTAAAGGCCCATTCCAGGTCATATTCAGGCAAACGGCCTGTTTTTGTTTAAGCTCTGTTATTTCTTTTTGGGTGTTTGAATGAAAGAGGGCAACATTACGAAGGATTACGAAGGATTACAACTTTTAGAAACATCCGGTGGCAACGTAATTGGGTTTCGAAAAAAAACGGATTCTGACAAAATGTCGGTCATTACATTTTTTGTTTTTTAGATCGACCCGCTTTATATTCGACAGGAAAGGGGGATGAGATACCATTTTTTTATTTCCCACTAAAAAAAGTTTTTTAAATAATTTAGATCTACCAGCCGTAATCTATGACAAAAAGTTCTTGGCTCGTATCAGGAGAAGTATGTAAGATTTCAGAGGTATCACATCGTCAAAAACGTTGTGAGTTTAATTACAACGTCATCGGAAAGACTGCTTTCCTAATGGACCACACATTACAAACAGCTCAACTCGGCCGATTGACATGTTTTAATCTTTGCGGGCCATCGTGAACATCGCCAAAATACACAGGCAATATTCATGAGATGTTCGTGCCTGGTATAGTGACAAAAATGAGGGGATTTTCCTCAGTGTTGCCCTTTCAAAGAAAAAAAAACAAATTAACATCAGACCTTTCATCAAGACCCTCTGCGAGCAGGTTTTATGGTCAATTAAAGGGACATGCCCAGGTCTAAAATCATCAAAAAAATCGGTGATTTTAATTAATATTTGGGCTTCTTAATATGACCATATGATGTAAACATGTCCATAGACTAGAACTGCAAAAGTTTGTTAATTTTTGTGCTGCGCATTCACCAGTTAGTCTAGATATAGACGAAAATCCTGATTTCTAATTATTGACAACCATGTCAAAAATAAGAAATACGGGAATTTCATCTCTATATTTAGCCTAACTGGTAAGTGCGCAGCACAAAAATTGAAAAACTTTTGCATTTCTGGTCTGTGGACATGTTTACATCATATGGTCATATTAAAAAAACAAAACAAAAATCACCGATTTTTTGATGATTTTAGCCTGGGCCTGTCCCTTTAACAATACAAAATTTTAATATCTAGATATGATAAAGTGTTGCGATACAAGTACATAATTATGTTCTGATTAACTAACTGTCCGTACGCTATTTAAATGTAATTGATGTAACTTATGTTTTTAAGTCAGATATATTTAAAAGTTGACATTTTTGCGAACAGCAAAACAGAGTGATTATGTCGCATGGATATATTATATACCGATGTTTAATGAATGCACAAATGCAAAGCATGTTTCGAAAAATAAAAGATGAGAGCCCCAACATAATTGATTCAATTCCTCTCATGTGGTGATGCACTTGCTAAATTCATGATCTGGTGACTTCACTTGGACTTTGTACTTGGATAAACGATTATTTTATCAATGATTCACCATCTAGGCTGGGTGGAGTTTTATGTGGAGGGATATACACAATCTTTGTCCATGTGTGATACATTTTTAATTATGACCGCTGCGTTTCTGAATGGAAGCCGTAGCAATTGTCTCGGGTGAGCAAATATCCATACTTAAATGTACTCGTGGCTACAGGGTATCCTACATTCTAAAGTAAAAAATATGAAATTGCTTCCAACAGGACGATATATCAGTTAAAATCTAAAAGCACAAATATCCTTATTCTGATACATTCCAGATATATTTTTTATCAAATGGAGTAAGATGAGTATGATGGATGACATGGGTGTTTTAAGGGTGTTTGTATTTTCTATTCTTGACATAAGAGAGGAAACACACTACTTCAAACCAATGTTTTTTTAAATGCTGGGCCACAGTCTGAGACGTTGGCCCAGCATTAAACCAACGTCGTGTCAATGTATCGTGCTCACTGTGAAGGGTTTATTTCGCTGCTCCTCTCATACAGGTGGTTTACACAAAAGACAACTCGCAGATAAACATCGTGGTGAAAGAGTGCATGACATTGTACAAAAGAGAAAGACGCCCGTCACAATCAGACTGATATGATAATAGTAAAGGGGGGGGAGGTTTTCTACACTTTAAAAAAATATAAACTCTTTGAAGAGAACAGTAACAGCATTATTTCATCGGAATAGTCAACTTTTATTCAATTGGTGATCCACACCTCTAAGTGGAGGAGCATTTAAACAAATATCTGGTTCATAAAAAAATGTATATACATTTATGATTGCGAAATACTGTTTCAAGTACGTTTGTTAGCTGTTAAAGATACTTCAGTAAATCGTGATAACAATCCGGTCGTATGCGATTTGCTTATATCACAGAAACATACATGTGTTTGAGCCTGGCTTTCATTACAATATCATGTTTATTCTTGATAGCCCATGGATGTAGAGGGTGTGGAGTGACATCACGTCATGAGGATAAGTTTACTTACAAATCTGCGCCCTGTTATCATCTGTGTAAACCCCTTTATACGCCTGATCACCCAATCACAGTGGGCAGGCCGCGAGTCACACCATACGACGCATAAACTAAAATGGCCGCCATACAAAACACAGTTTTTACAAAAGAAACTAATAACGCATATCTTGTTGATAAAATAGTCATTGTATCTGGCATAATAACTGAAACAAGTGAGATAGGGTGCACGTGTTTTTCTACATCTTTGTTTTCAAGATCAAATGTTCTTGATAAAAATGTCGAAAACGTTAGGAGACACTCAATAATCTTTCTCGTTATATTACACACTCAAAATGTGGACAGCATGTCCATGTTTCACATGACATGGCCTACATTTCGTTACGCAAAACAGTGAGATACACATAAGATAAAGTAATTCTATCAGTGCATTTTGAGCTCGAATACGTCTAACGTGACTATCTTATGCATTTGCTAGTTTGTGACAGAAATTGAAGCTAGAAGCTTAACATTTTCACCTATCACTTCAATGAGTTCCAAATAATTCTCACATACTCTACCTTTTATTTGATCAATCATAACAGCACTGATAAAACCGCGGCTATGAAAGGGTTGTCCCTGGTAATAACCTCTGTGACACAGCAGTACAAAACATTTTCACCATTGAGTCATATTTTATTATGACAGGCGAATAAGTCTATAGAAAGTGATACATAATATATATACTCGAGTAGGCCTACTTGATAACGCCACTTCTCCACGTCCTCATATATCGCGTAACCCTCCAAGATTCAATCGCCTCAAATACAGGTTTTAAGCATTTGATTGACATTTAAAGGAGCGGCTCTTGGAAGTGGAAATTGTGTAAAAATCTGCGAATAATTATACTCACTTGGTCGCAAATTAAACATTTATATTTTTGCCAGTTAAAACTTTAAGTGGGCAAAAAGTAAATTATGCAACCTGGCGCTTAAAACGTTAAACTACACTGTGACTCTCCTTGATACATAACACAGATAGTATCTATATGAGCAAAATAAAAGTGGTCACTTTTTCTATTTGAGATACATGCAGTATTGACTGTTATATTTTATGTTTCTAGATGCAGTTTTTTCATGCAATTAATATAAAGAAAAAAAAATTATTTAGGTAATTTGTTATATGAAATATCCATAAATTTGATACGAAAGATTGTCTCGGTACATAACAGAAAAAATACCACCAACAAAATAATAATATAATAAATCAATTTTTATTAGCCACAACACGCAGAAAACCACCTTGATGAATTTTCACCTGATGTCAAACATCAATATTTAATTCTCGATAAGTACAGTGTATTGACATTTTCATTAATTTGACTCTGGCGCAAATGGTAGCTTTAAATGAGCGGAAAATATGACAACATTTCAAATTTAAATTATTACATCCGCCGGCGGGGGGCGGTAATGTTTTTGGTCTTGTTTGTTTGTCTGTCCGTCTCTCTGTCTCTCTGATTACTCAAAAAGTAATGAGCGGATTTGCATTAAAATTTCACCAGAGGTTTGCTTTGGGCCACCGAGGAACAATTGGAACATTTTTTTTTGATGCAGGATCCGCATTACGATTGGATACTGTAATATGTGCTGGTAGTGAAAAACGTTTGATAACTGTATACTTTACTTTTTAACTATACTTTATGAAGTATACAACTGTTGTAAATGGTTACTAGATCTATAAAACTACTTTATGATGTCATGATCTCACAAACGCTTTTATATGGTTACTATATAAAAAACTGATGAATGAAATATGTTGAATTTATGACGTCATAATTTATCATCCACAGTGACATTTTACTATGATATATATAAAACTTAATGAAGGAATGCAATTCTACTAAGATCATTAGGAGCATTAATTTCGGCGGAGGTTTGCGGTCTCTGACTGACTGACTATCTAGTTATTATTGTTTTACAATTTTTACTGGCATTTGGGGTGGCATAGATTCCTTGGTGTCAGCAATGGTAGCATGTGACGCCAGAATATCTCGTTGGTAGCGTAGTTGAATCTGAGCCCGGGCATTACATACATAATGATGACAACAGCAAAAAAAAACCCAGATTAACGCCGCATAAAAATATTTTAAATACTGATAACAAACTCTACACAAATAAAATAAAGCATTCGCAAAATAATTACATTGAATACATTTAAATAACACACTCATCTTTTAAACATTCCCCGTGGATAGGTATAAGTTACATAGGCCTGAGTTACCAACTTGATTACAAACCTGTTTTTGTTTTACATACGTATCTAAATAGTATCATAGCGGGAAATTATTTTTTTTGCTTTTTCTGCATTATATTATTCAACTCACAAAGTGTTCATCATTCTGCCTACAGGAGCACCACCTGCACATGCGCAGCTGTATCTGCTGTTCCGTTGGGGCCCGCTCGTCTGTCCTTGATCGATAAGCTGTATCGCCGCGAGCGATGATTACACGTTTTGCTTGTAAGTTCGCCTGTCTACCTTCCTTATCGGCCTTGTTATCAACCAAAGCTTACACGCAATGTTTTATCAATTCTTGGTTTTATTGAATACACAAATTCCATCTCGCTGATTACAGCTTTGCTCTGCAGAGTCAAAAGGCAGTATCTACTTGTACTTTTAAAGTGTGCAGATAGGCCTACCGCCTTTTGCCTTTGCACGACACACTGCTCACTCTTGCCAAGGGAAAGGGTGCATCGTTACCTGCCAGCTAGAAACATAAATTTAAAAGTTCACAACCCTCTGTCGTTTTTGTTCTACTTTTTAAATTATTATTTCTGGTTATGCAACACACCTCAGTCCGAATGTTTGTGAGCGATCTCGTTTTAAACAGTATACTTATTCATAAAAGTGTGACGAGAAATAATCAAATTGTTTAACCCCATAGCTAATGGTGAATTATCAGAGGAATGTAATAGATGTAAAATATATTAGCAGAGATAAGCAAAATAATACGAAACACAATGCAAATACTTGAACAAAGTAAAATAATGCAAACATACCTCATATTAATATTTATTCCACTCTATGTTCAAGAGCACATACAACATACACAAGTAAATTTGCCTTACAGTGCATGGTCACGTTAAATTCCAGCATACACAGAGATGGTCTAGATATGTCATTACACATCATAAAATAGTGTCTAGTAAGAATAAAAATCGTTAACAATCCTCCTTATTTGTCCGCAATCATTATTTCACTATGAAAATATTGGAACACAACTTTTTCTACTTCGATATGAAAGGTTTGTCCTTTTAAACTATTAACAGTTTAGTTATGATTATGGCCTGGAACGAAAATCACACCAGGTCGGATTTAGCCTAGATTCAAATGTTTTCGGAACCCTGTCAGCGTTCTCAAAAAGATAGCATCATATGCTTCTAAGACAACAAAAAAGTATAGATTGATGTTATATTGACACATTTAAAAGTCATTATTGA
>OZ024908.1:47532925-47647925 GCA_964017125.1 Flabesymbios commensalis
CATTATCGCATTGTTGTACAATGCCTACATTCAGCTTATTATGGGTATACTTCTACTAAGCCTGGTAGATATTTTTTTAAGCCTGGTAGATATTTTTTTTATCATAAATTTAAAAAGTAGTGAATAACCTTAAATCTAGTGAACAATAAACAAAATTATCATTAAGTCATTTTGTTACAGATGCATTCGCGTCCAGCTCTAACTATTGATAATATGTGTATCACCAAATGAACATAAACTATAATATTACACACACCCTGTCAGGACTCCTCTGACATCCTCTGATGAACCTGGGGGGGGGGGGGGGGGGGGCGTCAGGACTTCCGTGAAATCCTCTGAATCTTGGGGCGTCAGGACTTCCCTGACATCCTCTGAATCTTGGGGGAGGGGGGGGGGGGGCGTCCTGACAACCTCTTGATCCAGGTGTCAGGACCTCTCTGACACTCTTTGGATTTGTAGGGGGGTAGTTACCTCTCTGACACTCTCTGGAACTGGGGGGGGGGGGGGGCAGGACCTCCCTGACACGCAGCCCAGTAATATCAAATCATCGGACACTCTAGACATTGACCCTAAACCTCATACACCTAATTAGTGCAAGAGCATTAGTGAAAAAAACACAGGAACCTGGAATAAAATTGCAGAAAGCTGATTTTTTTCAGGAATGATACCTGGACATCTCCCCAGACGAATTCCGAAGATGCCCCAAAAATCCCCCTTGTGCATTTTTTTTAATTCAAGATGGCCGCCACCATGAAACGCCATTTTCGAAAAACAGGGGTATACCCTAATTCTTCACCTTTGTAGTTAGGAAAAAAATATTTTTGTGTCTCTACTTATGTTTTAAGGCACAAAGAGTTGATACAGATGATCAGGAATGATATCAGCACTTTTCTCAATACCAAAAATCCAAGATGGCCGCCATATTGTTCTGATTATGTCAAGCGATCTCTTAAAAACACACGAAAATATGAGATATCTATCTCGTTGTTGAGCCTAAGATGTATTTTTTGGCCAAACCCATGGAATATAACACCTATTTAGATCACCATTATTTTATTATATTGAATTTATCAACATAAATCCCACATAGTAGTTAATTAAAAATAACACCAGGTAACGCCATTTAAAAAAAAGGGTTATACCCCAATCCCCCACTTTTGAAGTTAAAACAATGATTTTCGCGTCTCTACCTATGTTTTAAAGTACAAGGAGGTTATCCAGATGATCAGAAATAATATCAGTACTTTTCTTAATACCACAAATTCAAGATGGCCGCCATAATATTTTGTTAAGCGATCTCTTAAAAAACCCGAAAATATGCGATAACTATCTCGTTGTTGAAACTAAAATGTATTTTTTAGCCGAACCCATGGAGTCTGGAACTTATTTAGATGACCATATTGTATTATATTGTGTTTATCGACATGAATCCCACATGGTAGTTATAGGTAATTCTACCATGGTGGGCGACGCTTTGGAGTGTTTTCGAACTGCTTTCCCACTAGAAATGTAGATTGAGATTTGTCAAGTTAACAAATTAATCTCAGGTAAATAATGAAATTATTGCGTTTCAATCATCCGAGCCGTAACAGTTTCTACATGTTTGGCCAATACAAGAAGAGCACATCGTTGTACAATACAGTCTAGATTTGTGAGACCCCCCCCTTTGAACAAGCCACTCTGCACCCGCAACTCACTCTTTTTAGAACTCATTCTGGGGCGACTGCTCTTTCAGTTTGCGTTGGTTACAAACGACCATGATATAAAATCCGTTCCCAGACTGTAGATTCCACACCCTCCTGTACAGCAAAATATGCTCTGTATCATAATAGAGTTTAAACACGAGGCATTCATCCAATGCTGTTTTAATATGGGCTGACCGTCTTCGACGCTGGCACAAAAATTTAACAGAATTGGATTCTTGCCCCGTGTTGGCTGGGGCAGAAGGTGACGTTGAAGGGAGGCTTTCTAGCAAAAATCAATTACAAGATAAGGACTTGCGCCTCACACGTTACATGTACATGACATCTTTGATAATCGTCCTGTAACAATGCTCTTTTAAATACTTACTTTTGTCCTTGATCTGCGAATGTCAATATGTTTAATATCATGAAACATATCATTTAAATATCAAGATATTACATTTTGAATATTAGGATATATATATTTCGTAATGAAGTTATGGCATTGTATGGTGTTGTAATGAGATGATTTTACATCAGAATATCGGAATATGACATTAAATTAATTGATGTCACAGTTTATCGTCAGGATATGATCTCTTTATGTCACGATAATATGAGAACAAGAAACATTAACGTCATGATATGGTTTTGTAATGTCCAAATATTGCTCTTTATTATAGTAAAATGACGTTATGATGTTTGGATACAGCTTTATAAATGCAGGATATGGTGGTTAAGCATCACGGTATGGTATTAAAGTGACAGGATCTTTTAGTGTATTGTCACGATATTAAATATCATGATATAGCATATTAACATAACAATATGACATTCTAGTGTAAGAGGAAATGAAAGTAAAAGAGGGCAAGGCCACATGCTGTTCAAAGAGCATGTGTCTTAACGCTATCTAATTACTTTCCATTTTATTGAATCTTCCGAAGTGCTTTTGTTGTTGGCAGTTTTGGGAGTATCGGTATTCGAGCAATGTAGAGGCCTTTACTTACTGAATTATATTGCGATATATATGTTGAACTGACATGTGCCAGCCTGATATTGGAATGTTCTATGTCGATTCTGTATTACCATATGGTAACGTGCGTCTGTCAATATAATGTTATTGAAATGTTATACCTTGACATGACAATATAATATCCTGACATTAAAATGCCATATCCAGACTTCAAAGTGACAAAGCCTGACATTCTATGGTCACATTAAAATATTGTAGGGTCATATTCAGTCCTTATAATGTCACATTAGAATGCCGCCAAGCCCGCCATATCTTGATTTGATAATGTCATATCCTATCATAAAAAATTGAATATCTTGACATTCAAATCTTATTGTGTGATATAAAAGGACAAAATTTGGACATTATAATATCATGACGTTAAAGTGTCATATTCTGATAAATTACAATCCAATATCCTGGCATAAATATGCCAGATCCTGACTTCGAACTGTTTATTATACAATATTCGATATTAAATAGCATGTTTGTCATTATAATGACATACCATCACATTACAATGCTATATTGTGACCTCAATGTGCCATTTCATCAATGTATAAAGTCACATCATAATATTTAAGTACCATATCCTAATATTCAAATGTCATATCCTGACATTAAAATGTCATAGTGATGTTAAAATGATATATCACGAAATTGTAATGCATTTTGTGATAATATGATGTATATCTTTTCATTTTAATACAGCAACGTGATGTTTAGCCATATACTGCCTTTATAAAGCTGTATTGAGCCATCATAACGTGATTTTGCTATATTAAACACCAATGTTTGGACATTATATTACATATCATGATATTAAAGTGTCATATCCTGATATCATATTCATATATCCTGACATAAAACTATCATATCCTGACGTTAAACGTGTTCAATCTGGTGTAATATTGTACTTAGCTCTGTTATTATGTACATTCACAATAATAGTCACAACTAATACTTAACCAAAATCGAAAAACATTTTATATAGGCCTACTATATAAAATACCTACATTGGAATTAGTCGCTGTGTTTGAAACTGGAATTTCTTACGCTATCTCAAGCTTCAAATGAATGAAAAATATACTTATATTTTAAGATGAGAGATGTTAGAATTTTTAATCAATGATTCTGACATATGATATTTTATAAATTTGATCAATCTATATCTATATTCCCATATGAAAAAGCAGTTGGACATCGCTTAATCGTGGCATCTGCGCTAAAAGAGCTAACCAATATGGCAGCCATGTTGGATTTTGTGTTGATAAGCACATTCTATTTAAAAAATTGGTGATGGTAATATATTCTAGATTCCATGGCCCTGAAAAAGTTTCAACAACATGATGATTATGGCATGTACGTGATTTTCTGAGGGGGTGGGGGGGTGGGGACCCTTCACATAAGGGTCGCCATCTTGGATTTGTGGAGATAAGAAAAGGAATGATATCATTTCTGATCCTGTTGATGAGCTTTTTGTGTAGAGGCACCAAAATATTTTTTTTTAACTGCAAAAATGAGGAATTGTGGTATATTCCTGTTTTTTTTATGGAAAAATGACGTTATATGGTGTTACATAACATTAAACTACCGGTATGTGGGATTTATGTTGATAAATTCAATGTAATAAAATATTGGTGATCTAAATAAGTGATAGACTCCATGGGTTTAGAGAAAAAATACATTTTAGGCTCAACAACGAGATAGTTACCTCATATTTTGTTTTTTTTTTAATTAGGAGATCGCTCAATATACTCAATATGGCGGCCATCTTGGATTTTTGGTATTGAGAAAAGTACTGATATCATTTCAGATCATCTGGATGAACTCTTTGTGTCCTCAAACATAAGTAGAGACACCTAAATATTTTTTCGAACTGCAAAAGTGAGGAATTATGGTACACCCCTGTTTTTTTCGAAAATGGCGTTACATGGTGGCGGCCATCTTGAATTAAAAAAAATGCACAAGGGGGATTTTTGGGGCATCTTCGGAATTCGTCTGGGGAGATGTCCATGTATCATTCCTGAAAAAATCAGCTTTCTGCAATTTTATTCCAGGTTCAACCCTAATGCTCTTGCACTAAATGACCAGACGCCTTGTCTGTTACTGTATCCATAATTGTTGTTACTGTATCCATCTATTAAAAAAAGTATTTCTCGGTTGACATGCTGATTGTTGTCCCTAATGCATAATTGAGCAGCACGCATTACAATGATCTTGAATAGAAGTGGCTCAATGTGTGGATAGCGGCGTAGACATTGTACCAGCATTAAATCAACATTGAGTTATCGGTCTTGCCGGGATGAAATTCCCTGGTGACACACTTACTCTTTGTTGGTCAAATGCTGAATCATAGTCGAATGTAGTGGCCCAACATTGAACCAATTTGCTTTTACTGGATTGAAAATGTGTATCAACATCAACATCCCCTCTTCTGAATGATTACGCCTCCACCTCCCAGAATATGCTGTTTTTCTCGTTCAGTTTACGAGGGGCACACAGTAACATCACACGAGTGGTCACATAGTAACGTCACACGAGGGGTCACAAAGTAACGTCACACGATCGGGGGCACACGGTAACGTTACACTATACGTTCAGGTGAGCCGCCGTTTTAACTATCATTTTGTCATGTAATGTACTGTTCAGTCTGAGAATAAAGACGCTCATATTTTATAAAGACCCTTACTTTCCTGTAAAAAATGTGTATGTTTACATGCACGTCCAGAATGATTATATCCAATTAATCTAAAACTCTCTCAGAGTGGGCGGCGTTTTAAAACATTTTTACTTGATTTTTTTTGCACACCAAAATATCGACCGAAATTTATCCAATGTGCAAATTTTAACCATTTCACCGCTAATGACGACTTTAGTCGTTCTTAGTCTGTTTTATTAGAAGGTTAAATCACAGTTATTAGGCAGGCTGAGATATTGATGTATAAACCATGGAGGCAGAAGGCTTTTTCTGACGTCTTAAGTCGAGCCCCGCGCTATAAGGGTTACACATGATGATTTACAAATGCTTGGTCTCAAATTAAACAAATATGGGGAATTTTCACCCACGTGAAGTTGCGTGTCGCGGTAGCGGGACGCAACTCCAAGTGGCTGAAGATGTCAATAAGATAACGTAGAGGATAAAGGGTTAAAATATCAAATGTAAATTAGAAGATTTTGTATAAATATTTTGAAGTTTAAAATCCCACCAGTAATGACATTTTTAAATAAAAGATAAATGGCGAGAAGTTGAACGGCATGTGGCGTGCAGCACAAAGACTATGGAGATTTTAAAAATAAGCGTAGGCCCACATGATTTATAAAACATGTGGTCAGAAACATGTAAAACAATGTTATTTAAATGTATCGTTTTTGAAAAAAATATCTCTAATATGCATGCATTTAAAAAAAAAAATCACATAACGTTCCTGAAACAACTGATTTGTGTTACAATAGTCTACCACATAAACCTCAATGATAATTTGTGTAGAAAACCACACGACTATTTTATCAGTCTCATTAGAAATACATATTTTCCATTCTGACCTGCATGCTCTTTGTGTGTGGGTGTGTGCCAAATATTTTAAAATAACTGTATTTATCAAAAGTAATGACCCCGTACACTGCCGTGCAAAACCTGAAGGCAGTAACTGTTTGCAGTAACGTTGGCTTTGTAGAGAAGTAATACTATTCTGTATAAGGTCCCTGGCTCTCTACTTCTCAACACCATTCACATTGATTATGAATGCTCCCTAAAATACTTTTTAACCAACGAATGTCATATATAGGTCCTTGTTAGGACCGTTTTGTTGTTATATTTCTTCTAGACATGATAAGGTAATTACTCTTGGGTCAACGTCGGATGTAATTTAATAAACTACTCTAAATTATTAGAACAGATATTTATTTACATTGTAGGCGGCATTTTCTTTTTCAGAATGCGGATGAGAAAGTTCATTCTTATCATACTATTCATTGGATCTGGCTGGATATTCCTCTACGCCGTCATCACAAATTCTCTTGATATCAGCATAAAGATGAAAGACGGGAAGTTACAACGGTTGTTTGAATTGTTATCTCAATCAGCGAATTATGTGATGCACGGAAAATTAGAATTAATGCCGGTATCAAAATATTCTCCTGCTTGCAAGGAGACAACTCAATTTAGAAGGAATAGCGTAGCTGACCTTAGGGAGATAGAGGTACATCGGGGACGACGGACTCGACCAGACAGTGGTGATGCCAAACCTTATATACCAATCATACCCTTGAGAAGGACGCACAGCAACCTTACCAGTCCTCTAGAAGTCAAGTTTTTGTTCTGGAACAAGTTTCATAGCAGGAAACAATGGTGGCATTTGAGAGGCCAGAGTATATATCGAAGATGTGGAGATTGTTTGTGCACCTTTGTCTATGACAAGCAAGGATTAGAGAACATGGATGCAGTCCTATTTGAGTATAATGATGATCTGCTAAGATTAGAAACGGGGATAAATCTGAATGTGCCCGCTGTACATTATCACCATCAATATTGGATTCTTTATAACCATGAACCAGAACGTGGAGATCTTGAAACAAAGCGTCTATACAACAATTTACGAGGCGGGGTGTTCAATTTAAGCGCCAATTACAGGAATGAGTCGGACATTATTCTGAAGTATGGCGAGTGCTTGCCCAGAAACAAACCACCTTACTCAACTGAAGGCATTAACTTTGCTGAGGGCAAGACAGGGCTTGTCCTCTGGTTGGTCAGTAACTGTGCGGCTACAAGTCGAAGACTATCTTATGCAAGAGAGCTACAAAGGTACATTTCCGTGGATATAGCTGGTAAATGTGGACCAAGGGAATTTCAGAAGTATTTTGGCCCCAGTAGTTACAGTACTCCATTAGAAAATTTCAACAAGTATAAATTTTATTTGGCATTTGAAAATACATACTGCGAGCAATACATAACAGAAAAAGTTTATAAGGTACTTGCTGACGACAGTAAGGTTGTTCCCATAGTGCGGGGAGCAGGACCATATAAGGACGTTTTACCCGCCAATTCTTACATCGATGCTGCTGATTTCTCAAGCCCCAAAGACCTGGCGGACTATTTGCTCAAACTGGATCAAAATGACAATCTCTATAATGAATATTTTAAAGCAAGGGAAAAATATATTTGCCATAATTATTATGCAAACAGTTACAACTGGCCTTGTGCGATCTGTCAAAAGGTTTGTGCGTTAAAAGAAGCAAAAAAGAGGGAAACATTAAATCAAAATGAAATTAAAAATCTATTTTTGTCATCTAAGATATGTTACTATCCCTCATAAATCTAGTGTGTATCGAGAACATGTTCCAGATATATTTGCCAGAATGCTATACCACCATGTTGGCATCAGTGTACCATCCTCAGGATTATCACTAATTGGCTATGGCTCAGTATACCGATATCATGTTTATGACAACACAGCAATGTGAAGCCAAAATTAACTAACTGCTTACTATTGAGTTTCTAGCTTGTAGTTTGTCTTTTGGCTGTACCCAGACGGTATTATTGGGATGCAACGCATTGAATCGACACTTACTCGTTCGTCCAAATATATGACAACGGCTTCGATGGAGCAGATTATCTCTGGTTTGCTCGCCAATTTTTTTTTTCTTAAAAAACTTCTCAAGTAAAATGCAAAACTTGAACACACCTTTCACAATTAATAAGCATAGAATTATATACTTTGTAATCCTGTAGAATATTATGCATATCGTTGTGTTGTATGACATTGTATTAAACCGTAGTGTATATATACATTTAATGAAATAAAACTACGCATGCATAAGTACGGGGTTTCATTTTGTTACAACTCCACACTTTGTATTTCATTCAACGGATCTCATTATACCTAGTTCCACCGCTCGATGTCACCAATTCCAGACAGAGAGTTAACAGAGTGCAGTAAGTGACATTCTAAAAAATATAGAAATGCATGCACAAGTAATATATCATTACTATATAACTTGAACTCGGATTGACCGTTGGTAGACATATCGACACTGAGGCATAAAAATGTAAATGTTCATTCCAAAATGAAATAGTTGGTAATATGATGTGTAGGAAGTAAAAATAGGGAATATTTAGGATCAAACACGCAAAAATTTTTTTTTTTTGGAACTTTAGAACCCCATCAGCTGTGCTGCCTGTAGTTCACACGATCACACGACGTGACGCTGTCAGTTCATTTAATGGCCGTGGAAAGAAACTTTAAAAGGGTTTTCCTGAGGTTACTGATGCTTTCTGAGAAATTGGACAAACTTGGACAAACCTCCGACAAAAAGCGGCACTGGAGCAACATGTAACAATCTGAGCTAGTCATCAAAGTCAGGGTTGGATCAGGGCAACACATCTTGATCAAAAACTTCTCAATCCTAGACACTGCGGATGGACCAAAGACTTTCATGGTTGGACGCCTTTGTGGACAACACTCCCACAAGCTGCGAAATCATAATATGAATTAATTCATTGTGGTTGCACAAAAGGCTGTGTTGGACGTTGTAAATGTGTGAAGGCAGGCTTGAAATGTACTGCTCTCTGCGCCTGGTCTGGGGAATGTGAACGATCAGCAATACTTCTATGCACACCTGGATATGTAATACTTAGCCGTGTCGTCCTCTCCGAAGCTGTGGATTGATGTATTTGCTTTACCCGAAAACTTTAACATGGTGGTGACTGAGAGCGATCTCGACCCCAGGGCCGAAAAATGTCCATAACTTTTCAATGACTGTGCGACCTCTGAGCTGAGCATGCGGGCATGGAACTGAAATGTTACTGATTCTAAAAAACTATTTTCGACCTGATTATTTCCTGATCATTCAACAGTCCAAAGAAATGTCCTACCATTTTGTACGCGGTCAATCTGTGGCTGAAACCTGTTTCAGCCACTGGTGCTATGTAATACCATGCATGTATAGGCCCTACTGGTGATACTGACACTGATATTGGCAGTGAGTAATACGAACATGCATGTGTAGACTTATGTAAATGTTTTAATAAAAATGCAATAAACATGTGAAGCTGCATCCATTGTTTTCCCACACTGCCAAAAGACAATGGTATTCATCAACAGGTCCGGTTCTGAATATTTTACAAAGGTAGTATCCGATTGGAATTTTATTGTCCTACCGCCAAAAAAGATGAATATGCTCATTCAGGTAATGGTGTTTTGAGGAGGTCCGTGAAGTTAGTTACTTATTCCTTATTCCCGTTTCCTTATTCAAAAATTTTATACTAAAAGTCGTGAATCATCAAAATTAAGGTACAGGTGCCTGGCGCCCACCCATCCAAGGTTATTCCCACCGTGACCTTGACCCTGAGATCTCAAGGTCATACAGAAAAATGAGGTCACAAATCGATGGTAGCCAGAAATTAAAACTAAAAGTCGTGGATCATCAAAATTAAGGTACAGGTGCCTGGCGCCCCCCCTCCAAGGTTATTCCCACCGTGACCTTGACCCTGAGATCTCAAGGTCATACAGAAAAATGAGGTCAAAAAATCGATGGTAGCCAGAAATTAAAACTAAAAGTCGTGGATCATCAAAATTAAGATACAGGTGCCTGGCGCCCACCCATCCAAGGTCATTCCCACCGTGACCTTTACCCTGAGATCCCAAGGTCATACAGAAAAATGAGGTCAAAAATCGAGGGTAGCCAGAAATTAAAACTAAAAGTCGTGGATCATCAAATCCTTGAGGCAAAATCCGTTTGCATTTTTTCATGCCAAATGCAGATATTTCTGCACTTTAAAACATTTTTTTAATATACCTAATTGTATTTTTTGTATTATATGTTTTCACCTTCGCCCTTGAAATTGACCTTTTGACCTTGACCTCGGATTATCAAAACAATAACATGAATAGTTTCTCCAGTCAAAACATATCAAAATGAGGTATTATACTTGTACCTATAATTGTATTTGTAAAAAATCATATTTTTGACACTTTTGACCTTGAAAATGACCTTTTGACCTTGACCTTGATTTTGACGATGACCTTGGATTATTAAACAAATAACATAAACGTTTTTCCCAATCAAAAACCACAGCAAAATAATGTATTACACTTGTACCTATAATTATTTTCGTTGAAAGTCATATTTTGGTACTTTTGACCTTGAAATTGACCTTTTGACCTTGTAGATGACCTTGAATTATTAAAAATAACCAGGAAAAATAGCCAGGAATGGATTCTTGAATCAAAATCACATCGAAAAGAGGTATCACACTTGTTTCTTCCTTTATTTTTCGAAAAATCCAATTTTCGGACATATATACAATGACCTTCACTTTGAAGGTCACTCAAGGTCACCAGAGGTCACTGCCAAGGTGGTTCTGTACCTTGGTTCAAATATATATCATGCCAAATTTCATGCTTTATTCACAAAATGCACAATTGATCTGATATTATTTGGCTTAACAGCCCTACTAACTGGTTGTCTGTTCATATCATCAGTGATTGTCTGTACATATCTTGAGTGGTTGTCTGTCCATATATTGAGTCGTTATCTGCCGATATCCTCAGTGCTTTCCTGTTCATCATCTAAGTGGTTGTCTGTCCATATCCTAAGTGGTTATCTCTCCATAACCTGAGTGATTGCCTGTACATATCTTGAGTGGTTGTCTAAATATTGAGGTTAAAAAAGAAAAATGTTTTTTTTATGTTTATGCACGTTCCTGGAAAAACTAAGCACGCCTACACCCAATGGTAGCGTAAATAAATATTAGTAATTTTATGAATATTATAAGACTCAGGCCAATGATAATATAAATACATTTTAGTATTCCTATAAATACAATGTATTATTATAAATCTGATAAATATTATTAAGACTACTAGCCATTTTTATTTTTCTCACTTACATTCCCAATATATCTTATTGTGTCACACAGTATCAAATATAAGTCTATGTATGGACTGTATTGGGATAGATATACGAATTTTTCAATTCAATACATGTATTTGATATTCAGTTGATGAGTCATGCAGCGGATGCTTTGGAACAAAATTATGATTTGTTGTATATAATTTAATTTTGCAATGTCATTTCAATAAACTACGCATAAAAATTATAACTATGTTATCATCAAGTATAACATTTTTTGAAGTAGTAGTAGTAAATCATTGCTTTACGTCACGTTTCGGCACAAATGGTCTTTTAAGTGACATTGTAATACGATAAAACGTTGTAGTCAATTGATGAGATGAATGATGTACAGATGATGATGTGAGATTGGGGGTGATAGGGCATGGTGGGTTATTGAAAGTGTTTTCCTTTGCTAGCCCGATAAGGGGTTGTGGGCATGTCTAGGGGATCTACCCCAGACATGCCTAGACCGGAGACTTGGGTTTCGCTGCGCAATTTAATGCTGAAACTCCGTGGCATTTTGTGCAGCTTCGCTATCCTCGGGTCGGACAGTCCCTCCGAGTAACAGAGGAAGGGTAACTCCATTCATTTCCCGTAGGAAACCTAATGCCAACACACGTTTTTGCCGGTTATTTAAGGCTACCTCGGCCTACACCAGCGTATGCACTGATGCGGGTGCTGCATTGGCTCCGCTGTTGAGCGGAGGAACCAGGGTACGCCACTGGCAATACGCCCGAAGATTATGGCCAGATACGAGGAGGCTGCAGCTGCCCTTGGATGATTGCTGTAGACTAGTGCTTCCGTACAATGCCGTACACAGCATTCAACAGACGGAACAGATCCTTAATGACCCTCCCCAGATGGGGGAGAAAAGTACTACTACTAGCAATCATCCCAGTACCCCAACATTATTTGAGTTTGTTCTTTATTGCATCATAAACTAGAGCTGGGACACTAAGCATGTTTTCCAACTCGACCGTCGGACAATATTAAATTACAAATAATGTTTATTAAACTCTTATGTCGAGTACGTTAAAACATGTCAACCGTTTAGTAAACCACTGGAGTGAGTAGGCATATATATCACAATTGTTTAATAATGTATTATACTCCCCTTATCACAAATGTGTAGTAAATTATAGTATCCTCCGCGCTGATTAATTTGGACGCTCCACCACGTCCAAATTATTGTTCACCGAGTTGAGCTCTCAAATTGTATTACTCTACAGCTGGAATTCTCAGCGAGTGCTGGACCGATTGATTTGAAATTTTAGCACATTGATCTTTCGGTCATGAGACAGTCTGCTATATATTACACTAAGCGACCAATAGCGCGAGCGTACGGCAGGGTTAAAGTTAAAAAAAAATATCATTGCTAATACATTAGCGAAACTTGAACAGCCATATCTCGAAAATGGTGTCTCTGAAACTAAGAGTGCAATTTGGGTCCTCCGAAATAACTCAACAACGGTATGGACACAGTATCAGCCAAATCCCCTATTATCACTCACTCGTCCAAACTCGATAGAGAATACACATTTTTTTTGCCTATGCAAGTCAACTATAACAGTGCATCGCTGTTTTTCATGGATTCAAACTACAACAAGCTACAACTTAGTCACTGTAGTCTGAGTTATCATCTATCTAGAAAGTTTGTTTTTTAATATTAAACACATTGAAAAATAATACAACTTTAATCATTTAAAAACTACTCACCCAGGAGTTGCGTTTTCTGATTTTTTCAAGCTACTATATACCTCACAAAACAACTTGTAGAAAAAATAGACGGCTCTCTCATACTTACCTCCAATTATATGTTTTTCAGCAAAAATTTAGTTTTTGGTGAAAATTGAAAAAATAAAAATGTAAGAAGCCATTCTAATTTCGATAATAGGATGTATCGATGGTACAGATATAGCCAAGTTAAAAAAAATTGTGTGAATTGGTCTGTTGCGCATTATGAATAATCCACAATCTGATAATTGATCATCACGTCAGCATTGACGTTCAGAATAAAGAAACATGAATAATGAATCGCCGAGATGAGGGATTGTGTACGAGCCGATGCTGGTTTAATGCTAGGCCACGGTCTGCGAGGCTGACCCATCATTGAACCAGCATTGGTAGCCATGGAACACGATACACAATACGTTGACTCACTGCTAGTTAAAGGTTGGCCCATCGTCTGCGACGCTGGCCCAACATTTAACCAACAGTGAGTCAACGTATAGTATTTTCGGAGATATTGACTTGACATGGGTCTTCCTCGCTGACGTGGTCTAACCTGGCGCGGATCTGCTGGAATTAACATGCATCCACTTCCCCTTGGCTGATTGATAATTATAGAAGGGATCGAAAACATAGTATGTTGTGTTTCTGGTTCAGGTTCAGAGGAGGCACACTGTAATAATATTTGAATGTGTTGTCACTATCACTGTTTACGTTTCAGGTAAGCCGCCATTTTGTATTTCTCGTTAATCACTTAGTATTAACAGTTAAAGGACCGATTAGAAGCTTTACTAGGTCTATAGTATGTGGGTTATGTTTCAAAAGGTGCTTAAAACAAATCTCGTGCAATTTTTTATAATAATTCGGTTTATTGGTACCAAATAAAGCTTATCGTCTCCAGACTTTCTGTATTTATTGTACAGTTACGAACATTTTTACAGTGCATCACCATGAATACATTAACCCGTCAAATTCGAGACATTGCAAATTTAGGGCAACATTGGCTCCGAATGTAAAATTTACGCTCCTTTAAGTACATTAATGTTTTTGACTTTTATTGTATTTGTCTTTTTTTGTTGCAGAATGCAAATAAGGAAATTCATACTGATTACACTCTTTGTCGGAACATGTTGGATATTCCTCTGCGCCATCATCACAAGTTATCTGGATATCAACATCAAAATGAAAGACGGTAAATTAAAGCGGCTGTTTGCATTGTTTTCACAATCGTCGAGTTACGTGCTTAACGGAAAACTTGAATTACTGCCCGTCTCTTCTTACTCTCCTACTTGCACCGAGACAAACCCAAATACACGACAACGTATAGTCAATCTTAAAGAGTTTCACAAGAGACCACTATTTGGGCTGAACAGAGCAAGTGCCAAGTCTATACCAGAAACTCTAGTCAACGGGTCTCACAACAACATAACCAGCTCTCGTAAAGTCAAGTTTTTGTTCTGGAACATGTTCCACGGCGGTAAAAGATGGTGGCATTTGAGAGGACACAGTATATTTCGAAGATGTGGAGATTGTTTTTGTACTTTTACTTATGACAGGCGAGGATCGGAAGACATAGATGCTGTACTGTTTGAGTTTAATGATGCTCTTGTGAGATCAGCAGCGGGTTCAGTCCTTAACGTGCCATTTTTACACTATCCTCACCAATATTGGATTCTTTACAATCATGAACCAGAACATGGAGATCTGAGCAGAAATTTTTCATACAACAGCCTACACGGTGGGGTATTCAATTTGAGTGCAACTTATAGGAATGAATCTGACATTACGCTGAAGTATGGCGAGTGTTTGCCCAGAAACCAACCAACCTACTCAACTGGGGACATTAACTTTGCTGAGGGAAAGACTGGACTTGTGGTCTGGTTAGTAAGTAACTGTGCGGCTACAAGTCGGCGACTAGCTTATGCAAGAGAGTTACAAAAATACATTTCCGTTGATATAGCTGGTGCATGTGGAACAACGGGATTTCAAAAGTATTTTGGCCCCGCTAGTTTCATTCCACCATTGGAGAATTTGAACAAGTATAAATTTTATTTAGCATTTGAAAATACGTTCTGTGAGCAATATATAACAGAGAAAGTGTATGAGATTCTTGCTGACGACAGTAAGGTTGTTCCCATAGTGAGGGGAGCAGGACCATATAAGGACTTTTTACCCGCCAACTCTTACATCGATGCTGCTGATTTCTCAAGCCCCAAAGATCTGGCTGACTATTTGATCAAACTGGATCAAAATGACGATCTCTATAATGAATATTTTAAAGCAAGGGAAACAATTATCTGTCACAACCTTCATGCTAATCCTGTAAACTGGCCTTGTACAATCTGCGAGCAGGTGCAAGCGTTAAAAGAAGCTGGTAAAAAAGAAACATTAGACCAAGATGAGATAGATAAACTATTTTTACCATCTAACATATGTTACTATCCTTCAGACAAAAGTGTATAGAACGCAAAGTTGGTATATACGTCATACTTCTAACAGTAGTTGCTGGTATTGTAAGGTGATCTATCACCCCTTATATAGTATGAATAATGTTGTGCCAGATAAATCAAAGTTGCCACAAGATGGGGCACAAGTGTTTCCTTATATGGGGTGATTGGCTATCATGTGATCCTCTGAGAGGGTCACATGATAGCCAATCACCCCATATAAGGACATAATTATTCATACCATATAAGGGGTGATAGATCACCTTTGTACATCGCCTTTAGGCAAGCAGTGTATCTCAAACAGAGCCGTTACCAAGCAAACACTGGGAGTTGAACCAATGCTGGTTTAATGTTTGGCCAACATAAATACATGAATGCGTGTTATTGTTATATGTGTTGAGTTTTAAATTACAATTCGGAAGAATAACCTTTGGCTAATGTTTCTATTTTCACAAAAAACGACTTTAAATAAATAAATAAATAGCATTTGACTTGATTTGATTTGAGTGGGATGCACTGTATTATGTGAAGTATAAACAAGCAATCATAACTTTGTCCTGGGGGAAATCACTGTATCAAACAGTGTTCATCGCCTCCACGCCCGCTGGTGTTTTCTTATCCAAATATAGGCAATGTAGGTGCTCACATAAATTAATTGACATGATGATGGTTGACCCATGATGATCCATCCTGGGGAATCATTAACCCTTTAACCGCCGGTGTCGCATATATTCGGGTTTTCATTTTTTATTAGCACATTATGTACCACCTTTTGAACATGTTAAAGATAAAATGTGACATCAATCAGCAATATTTGAAAACAGTTGACCTCCATTTTGTCAAATCTGAATAATTTTCACTCATTTTGAAGTTGACGCGATCCACAACTTCAAGTGAGTGAAAATTCAGATTGAATAATTTGGCGGTTAAAGGTTAACGACTTCTTGATGTTCAACCCTCAATCCACGGAGAAGGTTCTCGTGCTGCATGTAATGTGCGCGTTGAGCTTGTCAGGGTCGAACCCACCACCTTCGTCTTGAGGGATGTATGTTTTCTTGATCCAGAATCACTGCCGTAAGGCCAACATTGGAACGGTGTCGAGTTGCTGCAACCGCCTGAGGCTATGCAGTTAATAAAATCTTGTCAGCAGATTTTATTTCTGGGAAAATGTGCTATATTATTTTTTTCTACACGGAGACGCCCCTTAGGCCACTACACAGCTAACACAAACCATTTGTATAACATTTATACAAGGTCGGCCCAACATCTTCGACGTTGGTCCAACATTGTTTAAATGCTATACAAATGTATTGTGTTTGCTGGGATATACACCTTCCGGGATCCCGATAGGCTATGCAGGAACGCTCCCGGTGCCAGGAAATGAAAATGAAATGAATCGAGCTCTAGGCCACCTTTGTGCACATATAGGCTAAACTGGGCCAGGAGAACCTCCTGAGGATGGTGAGATGATTGAGATTCCCGGTGCCAGGAGTGCGATCTATTACATGCAATCTATTACTATTACTTTTACTTTTAAATTATTATATTACTATTACAATCTTTTGGGTTATATTACTATCTATTACTATTACTATAACTTTTCAAAGCGATAACAAGCTATGCTGCTTTCATATATTTTCCATATACATTAGATATTAATAAACACCAAATCATTTAAATTTGAGACTATTTATAAAAACAACTTAAATGTATTTTTATTAATTTATTGTATAATTGTCATTGGTTTAGATATCCTGCTGTCTGGACCAGAGTTGAGGTCAATTCCTTTTTATCAATTCCAAATTCCATTCCAATTCATTATTATCAATTCCTGAGTCAATTCCAATTCCTTTAGTGTTAAGAAAAGTCAATTCCAATTCAATTCCAATTCCTAAAAAGTCAATTCCTTATCAATTCCACCCAAGAATGAGACTGATGATACAAATAGAACAGCTGTATAATAACTTGACATAAAAAAAAATAATAACACCTGATATAAAATAAAATACATTTTATTTATTATCTTGTAAACATATTTAAACATATTTACACTTACTAAACTTTAATATTAGTAGGGTGGAGTACATTTTTAATACCTGATGACGGAGTTGTACTCGTGTGGACGCGGATGTGAGCGCGTTATTTCTATAGACTAACTGTTACTCCACAATTGCCATCAACACGGCAGTGTAATTAACACAATGGCTCGCGACAAGCCGTGCTACTTGAGACACTGATAAGTCTGACCCTGTGATGGTTACGGCGTGTCGAACCACATCCCACTAAAATAAACTCGTATTAAAAATAAAGCAACGTAAGATCTATTGTTGTATTTCAAATGATGCAATTATTCACATTTTTTATTTTCGGATTATACTATTTTTTAATATTTATTTCTAGCGTATTTCTAGCGTATGCATAACTTCCTTCCTACTAACATTGGATGTTATCCCAATGTTGTCTTAATGTTGCTCCACCGTCTCCAGCGCTTTCCCAATATTAGATCAGCGTTGGCTCAACGTCTATTGGAAACTCTTTCGTTTCACGGTCCCGAAATTTATTTTGTTTTACCAACTCGAGGGACAAGCGATAGTTATAATCTACGCCATTCATTCACCTAAGTCTAATCATGACTCGTGATTGTTTTATAAACTATAGACGTCCAAATGACAAAAACACAACAAATACGAGAACTAAAATTATGCCCATGAGACAAGCATTACTTTTTAAATACAAATGTTAAAAAAATGCTGTTAAGTGACACAAAAGTAATAGTTAAACAGTGTGATCATGCTTGCGCGAATATATAAGGAAAACATTAATAAAATGATAGTACAATTATTTCCAGAACTTTAAGCCAGCAAACACGAAACATTGACCAAATGTTGATATAATGCTGGCCCGTCGTTTGCGATGACGGCCCAACATTAAACCGACGCTGGCCCGGTCACACATACCATCACGCACGTCCAGCGCACAAAAAATGAAGAATTTTGGTCAGTGCGTTGTGGCGTGCGTCAGATTTCGTTAATGATTTGACGAAAACGCCGGATGAACGTTATTCATTTATTGTGTGCGTCAGCCTCTGCGCGCATTTTCTGCATGTTCAGAAATGTGAGCGTTTTCCCACGTGTTTATGTAGACGCCAGAAGAACGTCAGACCAGCGCCAGTCTAACGCTAGGAACAAGTAGAGCACACGCTCTAAATCCGTTGTGTTTTCATTGACTGATGTTTGTCCCAGTCACACATAAACGACGCACATTCCATGCATAAAAAAATAAAAAATAACAATGTATGCCCGTATTGTGAATGCACAGCGTGTTTCCAACGCAAAGGGCGAATGAAAAGCGTTTTCTTTACGCGTTGGACACATACAGCACGCATTAAACCATAAAATGGTAATGTCGACGATTATAGTAAATTTTGTCATTTTGTTTTGTATATATGTAACAATTTTTAAGTAAAAATGTGTCCTAAATTTATGATAACATTATATGTTTGGACGTAATTTCGACAAATCAATAACAAATTCTGCACTTAAAGCCGTGTATCGTGTGAAACACCATCTCAAATAATTAAAAATAAAATGTCGTTCTTCAGAGCTCCAAGGGTTAAGCTGCAGAAATAACATAATCACAGCCTGTTGCTCGAGCGCTGGACGAGCGTTTGCTTTGAGCGCTCATGCAGCACAGGGCAGGTGCGTTGCCCGCGACTGCCCTGCGCCCTCAGCGGGCAGCCATGTGATAAAAAGCAAACGTATGTGACGTTGATATAACTTTGTCCTAGCGCCCCCTACGTGTTTCTGGCGTGTACATTTATGCGATCATATGCGTTCAGTATTTTAAACATACCCAACTTCCTTCCGCGATTGCACCCGCACAAAAATATGCGTAGCGTTAGTGCAGTGCCCTTCACGAACCAGTAGCGAGTGCTGACGCACGACAGACGCACGGCAGACGCTCTGGCAAAAAATAATTATTTTTTGGTGCGTGGGTCGTGCGTCGACTATGTGTGATCTTACGGTCAGGAAAAAACTCAAAAATGCCTCTACTGAGCGTGCATATAGCGCCCATTCAACGTGCCCCTAACGCATGCCCAGCGAACATATAACGCATATATGGGGCGTGCTAATAAATGCTTTCTGACTTATTCGTGCCCCGCGCTGGCGATGCGCGGTGTATTCGTTAACCTTGTCGCCCTGCTAACGAGCAACACGGTGGCGAAACGCTGTGTATTCCCCGATTTATACACCTGATTTTTTTATGACACGCTGTATATTCGTCGTAAACTCGCTGGCTCTTCTCATATCCTGACAAAATTCATGGACGCACAACCACGCACTGCTCTAATTTTTGTCACTCAAGGCGTGGGCTGTGCGTCGTGTATGTGTGACTGGGGTATAAGCTTCGCCACACAATGTTATTGCAGTGTGATCTGATAGCCACGATAACAATGTGCATACTAAATATCGGATTATAATACTTGGTAGTATCTACAGATACATTGTGCGATACAATATAATGATTGATTCTAGAAATTATATGTTGAGGTTTAGTAATATATGCTTCAGTTTGGTTTTAGGTTTGAACATGTGATTATGAATCAATTAGTGAAGATATTGGAGGTCAAGGCTATTGAGTTTCACAGAATAATGACCATGTCACATTTTGCCGGGTAAGCCCGACGGACAAGGAACGAACAGCATCCGTTGGTGCTCGTCAATGATCGTTTTATGTTCTCTTGTTGTCCGGCAAACCCTTTAAAAGCCAACTTATTCAATTTGAACTTTTACCCATTCGAAGTTGTGTCTCGCTGACGCGATCCACAACTTCTAGTGAGTGTAAATTATTCAGATTTGACAAAATGGAGGTCAACTCTTTTCAAATCTTGCTGGTTGATGTCACATTTTATCTTTAACATATTTATGTGGTACTTAATGTGCTAATAAAAACTGAAAACCCGAATATATACGCTTCAGGTTCGCTACGTCCGTCAGAAATTCGTTTTGTCCAGTATTATGTCCTGAACATGTCCGTTCCTCGCCCGCATTGGCGTAATCCGGTGATGTCGGTTGCTTAGCTCGGCCAAATGTGACAGCTGCATTAAATGCATTCAGTTTCTGAAAAAAAAGTAAGATCGATCATTTTATAAAGCTACAATTTTATTTGATTTCGAAATCTATTGCCCACATCTAACTGTCGTGTCGTGTCATTTGTATATTATGTACTAAAGGTACTACATGCCCTCATCAGCTCATAGGCCCGAGTTGACTAAGCATAATTAATTAATTTAAAAATTCAAAAATGGCACGACTAATGGGTACAACCGCAGTGAATTTTCTATAACCTCATAATGCATCGAGGTGATTTGGTGAGTTTCTATCGCATGATCTTAGGTGAACGCTTTGAATTGTATTTTTGGATTTGGATACCTACAGAAACTTCCACCAATGCGCTCAAGTACGTGTCATTAAATTGTGACCACCCCTCAAAATAATCTGACAGTTTAGAATATGGCTAACTTATCGTTAGAACTGATAACAACCGGTTAATGTTTTGCACCAGCACGGGTCAAATGTGAGAATAGGATTCATCTACCTACTACATACCACCTAAGATATATGTACATATAAACACTTTTAATGCTATTATTACTCGTCGCAGCACCGCTAGGGCAAGCGCGATATGGCAAGCAGTTGTCAACTTATTAGGCCCGGCCGAAGGCCAGGAGACTATTAAGTTTACTGCAATAATGTTTGTGTCCTTATTTGTAGAAAGATGGTGCCGTGTGTGGAAAACGGTTGACATTTCTGAGAAACAGTCCTCATGAACATGTAAAATATAACGTTTGATGTCGATAGATCAAGTAGTTGAGTATTTGAAAAGTGCTAAGAAAAAAATTATATTCACGATTATATTTGTGATTAGGGTTTAAAGGGATAAGGTTGGAATAATGTTGGCCCAGCATCACAGACGGTGGCCCAGCATTACATCAGCATTGGACCAATGTATCATGTTACCTGGGTAGTGGCTTTTCTGGCGACGGGAGGAGTAAAGCGTCATCCGCACAGCAGTCCAAGCAAACACAGGAAAATCACCCGATGCTGTTTCAATGTCGGGTCAGCGTCAAAGACGTTGGGCCAGCATTGAAACAGTATTGGGTTATAGGCACGTGTTTGCCGGGGTGCTGTCGCTAAGTATACAGTAGACCCAGTGTTGGTGTAGTATTGGGCCAGCGTCGCAGACAATTTGTCGGCATTGAACCAGCAATTGGGTGGGTAGGCCTACATCGTGTGTATCGTAGAGTGGCAAGTATCGAATGGATGTTGGCCAGCACCGGCGATGGTGGTGGAATGAATAAACGTTGAAGATATATATTTTAACTTCGTCTCCTTGGATCTTTCCTTAATTATATCCTGAACATTTAGGATTCTGGCCCATGAGTAAGACCAATACAGTTATGTTTACAAAATATTAAGCCGAATTTTTGTCTATAGCACTCATACAGCCTAAAGCCGGGCCCTGGAATTTAGTTTAGTTTGGGAACTCCCTCTCTAGTTCTCAATTAAGTTCATGCGACATTACAGCCTACCCATAGGCGTGGTTTGAGAATGTGCGCACACAGATACAAAAATGTAAACAAGGACCGGCGACAACAAAATTCACCATTGCAAGTTTATATTAGCTTTTATTTCGATTTAGAATAAATAATTATTTCTGATATTAATATATTATTGGATTATTGAGTGTAAGCTGTTCCGTGACACCCGAGAAATTACTAAGGTATCTTTTAGTAGAAGATAATTTGCGAAAAACCGTGGATCTAAGAAAAACAGGCATCATCCGTGCTGACTTCTATCCTGGCAGTCGGACGTTTACTGACTATGTTGGGCCGCCGTTCGTGTTGACATTGATCAGTTTTATAAATTCATACAGTGGTACAGCATCAGCTACATGCAGCTACACGTACATGTACATGACGGTATTAAAGCCAGCCAGGAATAAACTCATGGCGTCAAGAATAAGTTCCGTCCCCACTTTTTTATTTCGGAAAATCTATCCCAGTGGTGTAAAAAGGGGAGCCGAGCACTCTCATCTCTACAACGTCATCTAAAAATAGAATGAAAAATGACTCTATGCAGCGTAGTTCTGGGGACTAAGTTTAAGGGTATTATTGCTAAAAAATGCATTATTGATCACCATGATGATTAAAACGGACACTGATAATAGTCCGACTATGTATCTCTGATTCAAAATATCTGAAATTGTTACTGGTGGCGTTTCGTCTCCCGTCAAAACACTTAAACCCAGCTAACACAGAACATTTTTATAACATTTGTGCAATGTTGGACCAACGTCGAAGACGTTGGGCCGACGTTGTACAAATGTTATAAAAATGTTTTGTGTTTGCTGGGAAGAGCTTCGCTGGTTTCCTGTCTCTCAGATAATCGAATATAATATTCTCACTACTGTTTGTCGTTCCCTACACGGTCATGTCCCGGACTATTTGAAGCACATAGCAACCCAGCAAACACAAAACAAAACGAAGACGTTGAGCCGATGTTGTACAAATGTTATGCAAATGTTTTGTTTGCTGGGAAGTCACTATAATTCCTGTAGGGCATTGCGATCAAAATATTTTAACAATTGAGAGGTGCCGCGTGCTCGTGGTGCCTATGGCAGCAGAGCTTTTTTTTATCTGTGGACCTCGATTGTGGAATAAATCGTCTTGTCATTTGAAGATTTTCCCAATGATGGAGACTTTAAAAAAAACTCCTTGAAACACATATTTTTTGTATAATTTGTATAACTATTTTTCCATAGAGTGAATTCTCTATTACTCATTTATCGATTATCGCTTCTTAAGATAATTATGTCAACCAGTTTTCATATCAATTCAATACATTTTTTTATTATAAAGACGTGTGGAGCGCATTGAGCACATATGTGGATTTTAGCGCTATATAAGGATTAATAATACTATTATTCTTATTCTTATTCTTATTCTTATTCTTATTCTTATTCTTATTCTTATTCTTATTATTATTCTTATTCTTATTCTTATTATTATTATTATTATTATTATTATTATTATTATTATTATTATTATTATTATTATTATTATTATTATTATTATTATTATTATTATTATTATTATTATTATTATTATTATTATTATTATTATTATTAATATTATTATTATTATTATTATTATTATTATTATTATTATTATTATTATTATTATTATTATTATTATTATTATTATTATTATTATTATTATTATTATTATTATTATTATTATTATTATTATTATTATTATTATTATTATTATTATTATTATTATTATTATTATTATTATTATTATTATTATTATTATTATTATTATTATTATTATTATTATTATTATTATTATTATTATTATTATTATTATTATTATTATTATTATTATTATTATTATTATTATTATTATTATTATTATTATTATTAAGCAGCCCTCGATTACTGTATTCCACACGGTCCGCCTCCGCCGCCGCCTCCGCCGCCGCCGCCGCCGCCGCCGCCATTTTAATTTTTTTTCTCATTATCTCGGAAATCTTGCCTGATAGCTGATCTATGAATTTCTGCTTCCTCATACTTCACATAGCCATCAGATAACAGCAGGGGATTTTTTGTGACATTTTGATTCCCATATTATCCATATCATCAACCCTTGTGTTACTATGGCCACTAACAAAAAAAAACTCGCTAGCGCGTTTCAGGAAAAAGTTTCTATCAGATCTTCTTTTAATTTGGCAAATATGTTCAGCTATGTCAGCTAATGACCTGATTAACTTTTGGGAGCAAACAATTTTAAAATGGCCGTTTAGTGGCCATTTTGAATTTTAAAAATTTGGTGATATTTACTTAACTAAAAAAATGCAAAATAGCTGGACCATGAATACAAAACAAAATATAATGTCTCACACAAGGATAACCCATGACAAATTTCGCAGTTATATAATCCAAAATCGCCACCGGTCGGCCATTTTAATTTTTTTCTCATTATCTCGGAAATCTTGCATGATAGCTGATTTATGAACTTCTGCTTCCTCATACTTCACATAGCCATCAGATAACACCAGGGGATTTTTGATGACATTTTGATTCCCATATTATCAACCCTTCAATTACTAGGGCCACTAACAAAAAAATACTTGTTGCACATTTCAGGAAAAAGTTTCCAGCAGATTTTGTTTTTATTTGGCAAATATGGACAGCAATGTCAGTCAATGACCTGATCAACTTTTGGGAGCAAACAATTAAAAAATGGCTCTCTAGCGGCATTTTGAATTTGAGTGATTTTGTAATATTTACGCGACTCAAAATCAAAGCTAAATAGCTGGACCATGCATATAGAACAAAATGTAAGGACTCACACAAGGATAACCCATGATACATTTTGCATAAATAAAATCCTAAATGGCTGACTGACGGTCATTTTTATTTGTTGTTTTCTCTCATCATCTCGGAAATGTTGCATAACAGCTAAAGCGGTAATATAAAATAAATTTGCTGATCTATATGAAATTAGTTATTAGTTATTATCGTTGTTGTTGTTGTTGTTGCTTATTGGTCACTATCTTAAGTCACTTTCCCAAGTCACGATTCCAGCACTTCTACTAGTCAAAATATATCAACTTTTTGCCGAGCCACAACTTGTCGCCTTCCGGATAAGTTATTTGGGTGTACTATGAAGTCCACAGAAATGTACATAGATTCACCAATCCCATATTTCTGACCGAAGAGCTGGCGCTGATGTAGGCTGTGGTAGCCTTAAATACCCGGCAATAGCGTGTTTGACATTAGGTCTCTCACGTGGGATGAATGGACTTACCCAGATGGAGTTATCCTTCCTATTGTTACTCTGGGGACTATCCGACCCGAGGATAGCGGAGCTGCGCGAAATGCCACGGTGTTTCAGCATTAAATTGCACAGCGAAACCCAAGTTACCGGCCGTCTGGGCATGTCTGGGGGTAGATCCCCTAGACATGCCTAGAACCCCTTATCGGGCGAGCGAAGGAAAACGCTCTCGATAACCCACCATGCCCTATCACCCCCACCCTCACATCATCATCTGTACATCATTCATCTCATCAATTGACTACAACGTTTTTATCGTATTACAATGTCACTTAAAAGACCATTTGTGCCGAAAAGTGACGTAAAGCAATGATTTACTACTACTACTACTATTTCTGAACGAGCTTTAAAAATGAGCTATCCATCATTGAAATAGCATGTCTATTCTCGTTTTCCTGTCTATTCCACATTGTAAATAATTCAAATTCATGAGTAGCACAGACAAATGCATCACAATGTGCTGCAAGTGGTAATGTTGAATAATGAAGCAGGCGGCAAGATACACGGCTGGGTGCATGCAGCTCGAATGCCGTAAACACCAGACAATAACTCTGCCCTGCAAAGACAAAAGACAAAAGACATTATCTGCTTACTTGTAATGTAGACAGATACTGCCTTTTGGTTTTGCAAAGCTGAACTGTCGAGCAATATTTCGTGTTTACGTGGTTAAATAGGTCTGTGTGCATCACAACATTTCATCAACCTGGTCATGGGTTGGAGGACGTAGCAGGATCAGCAGGCACAGTGTACTACTACTAAACTAGACCGCTCTTTTAACTTTCAGGTAGGCCTAAGCTGTCATCATGTATTATTTGTTAAATATTTATAGTGATAGTGTGATTGTAAATGTTAGGTTAAGAAGGCGTCAAACTAAATCCCAGCAAACACAAAACATTTGTATAACATTTATACAACGTTGGCCCAACGTATTCGATGTTGGGTCAGAATTGTATAAATGTTATACAAATGGTTTGTGCTTGCTGGGATGTCCTTTAAACATAGGTGAAATAGCCTGACATACATAATCATAATCATAATCATAACATTTATATAGCGCCGATTCTCATATCCCAGCAAACACAAAACTTTTGTATAACATTCATACAACATCGGCCCAACGTCTTCGACGTTGGGCCGATGTTGTATGAATGTTATACAAATGTTTTGTGTTTGCTGGGATAGATTCATAGGCGCTTTAATATCGGTTGCATACTACTGAACAAGAAACGGCTGAATGCCATTTGGAATACGTAAGTTTTTAACTTTCGCTTAAAATTATCTAACATCTTTAACATCCACTGTATTTTGTTTGTATTTTTGTACTGTAGAATGCGGATGAAGAAGCTGATGCTGATTACACTTTTCATCGGAATATTGTGCTCATCTATTTACCTTGTCGTCACAAATTCCTTGGATATCAGCGTAACCATGAAAGGCGGGAAGTTACAGCGACTGTTTGCGTTGTTTTCTCAAGCAACGACTTACGTGCTTTACGGAAAAATTGATTTACTTCCGGCAAAAATGTATGCTCCCGTCTGTAAGGAATCGAACCCAGAGTTAAGAGAAAGTGTTGCCGGCCGTCAGGAGGTACATCATATAGCACGGATCCGGCTGGACAGCGGTAATGCCAGGCCTTATATACCCAAAATCCCTATTCCGAGGACACATAACAACAAAACAAGGTCTCGCGAAGTCAAATTCTTATTCTGGAACAAGTTTCACGGCGGTAAAAAGTGGTGGCACTCATCAGGCCATAACTTACTGCGAAGATGTGGTGATTGTTTCTGTACTTTCACTTACGACAGACGACTATTAGAGCACATGGATTCCGTACTGTTTGAGTATAATGATGATCTGTTGAGGTCAGAAGCGGGGATACATCTGAATGTGCCGTATATACGTTATCCCCAACAATACTGGATTCTTTATAACCATGAACCAGAAAGTGGGGTTCGCAACGAGGATGTTTTATATAACAACTTGAAAGCTGGGGTCTTCAATTTAAGCGCCAATTACAGAAATGAGTCGGACATTACTCTGAAATATGGCGAGTGCTTGCCCAGAAACAAACAAACCTACTCAACTACAGACGTTAACTTTGCTGAGGGAAAGACTGGACTTGTGGTCTGGTTAGTAAGTAACTGTGCGACTACAAGTCGGCGACTAGCTTATGCAAAAGAGCTACAAAATTACATTTCGGTAGATATTGCTGGAGCATGTGGAACCGGAGAAATGAAGAACTCTTTTGGCCCTAGTAGTTACACGACACCATTAGAAAATTTAAACAAGTACAAATTTTATTTGGCATTTGAAAATACGTACTGCGAGCAATACATAACAGAAAAAGTGTATAAAGTTCTTTCTGACGACAGTAAGGTTGTTCCCATAGTGAGGGGAGCAGGACCATATAGGGACTTTTTACCAGCCAACTCTTACATCGATGCTGCTGATTTCTCAAGCCCCAAAGATCTGGCTGACTATTTGATCAAACTGGATCAAAATGACGATCTCTATAATGAATATTTCAAAGCAAGGGAAAAATTTATATGTCATAACTATTTTGCAAATACTTACAACTGGCCTTGCGCGATCTGCCAGCAGGTTTGTGCGCTAAAACAAACTGATAAAAAAGAAATATTGGACCAAAATGAAATAGATCAATTATTTTTATCATCTAATGTATGTTACCATCCCTTGGACAAAGACTAGTAGATAGGGATAACATCAGCCCAAAATGTACCACAATGTGATATCACCTAAATACACCAACTTCATATAATAAGATACAAATACCATTATGGATATCACGGTACAGGCAAATGATCTGTAGTCACTCCTAAATGTGGCTGAACTAGCAGTCTAGCAACGGACGAATACTGTCTCCTTCCACGAAAGTGACCCGACTATTTGTGTTAGCTATATCATGTATATTGCTTACTTATTGAAAACATGTAGTGTAACAATTCAATAAATAATGTTATGTTGAACAAGCCAATGATCAGAAGAAACATTGTAAATATTAAGGACATATATATGAAATATATAGCATGATAAATATTTGTCTTGTGTTGTAAGTTTAGCATCAAGGCGTTTCGATTTTAGAATGATCTGATTGAAGATGAAATGGTATTTATGCTAATGACAAGCTTTTACAGTTTTGTTTCTATGTAGACCATAACCTGTAATTGCTGGAATATGGAACATGCTAGGTGTGATGGCACCGACCCAGAATAGTGGTTTTAATTATTAAGTGCAGAATGAACCTCATTCGCTTTCAAGAGGGCAGCCCTTCTAAGATCAATAATTTTTACTGTTTACCAATATAAACATGTGTATTTATCGACATGGTTGATATCAGTAAGATTTATTTTATATCTCCATATTTTTCAGTCAGACTTTATTTCATAGCTTTGTATAAACAATGACATTTATTTCAAGTAAAGTTCAAGCAGAGGATTTTTTTCATGCTTTTTATATAATAGATTATAAAAGTATTTATTTTACATTAAAATTTATTATTAAGTAAAACTTTCTTGTGTTTATATATCATATAAAATCTACGCAATTTGCACATTAACAACTACGGTTAATAAAAACTCATGTTGTATTTTTTTTTTGACAAAAATGATTTATTTTGTTACAATACCAAATAAGAATAAATCATTTATTTCTCCTAATATTATTGGTTGTTTCTACAAGACAACTAGTTTGGACTAGCTCAAAGTAATAGTTTTGTTGCTCATTGCTCGAATAGAAAATAACTGGTGCACGAGCAACCACAGCGTGTCGCTGCTGGGCCATCATCACGTTCAATATGCCTCTTTCTGCAGCCAGCTTCCCAGCAAACACAAAACATTTGCATAACATTTATACAATATTGGACCAACGTCGCAGATGTTGGGCCGACGTATAAATGCTATACAAATGTTTTGTGTTTGTGTTTCCACTTACAGACACGTCTTGATCATTTCCAGGAAATTGTTCATTTCTTCTCTTTGAAAACAATAAAATGTCGTGTGTGTATATATCATATAATATCACAACAATTTACACATTGACAATTATGGTAATAAAAAACTGTTTTATACCTTAAATATTTTAATAGAATTGCCGATTTATTTAATACAAAAATGAATTATTTTGTAACAATACCAAATAAAAATAAATCACTTATTTTTCCAAATAGTGTTTGTTGTCTCTACAAAATACTTTTTATTTCTACAGATAATAGATCTCATCCCTTTCTTCATGTTCACAGAAAATTAAACGAGCACAAAATATCAACATTTAGTTAAGTGTTACAGTTTATTTCGCAGTATGCTTTTAAGCCTTTTGATCAAAAGCTCGTGAGTATGACAAGCTCAAAGTATTAAAATTCGCGACTGAATTTTGTTTAAATTGACATAATTAATAATGAAAGCCACCTATTAGTTCTATGACAAAGTTGAAGAACATTTTTTTCAAAAGGCAGTATTAATTCCAAGTTAGATTTAATGACATCACTCGAAAAGTTTGTCAAAACAGTTAGCATAATAATGATTGACAAGGCCCATCAGCGACAAAAATAGGCCTCAGCCTCTAATCATCGTTTAAAAGTGAAAATCATTTGAAACAAGATCACACTCGACAATAGCCTGCCGCCATTATTGAAATTGTCCGATAACTGGTTAATAGCAGCATGCAGTACAAATTTGAGCAGGATGCAAGAAAAACTTTTGAAGTAAAATCGCGCCCACAAGGTAAAACTATTGACATAAAATGTGAAAAATTGTTTTCAGCCACTTTTGACTTTTTCCGAGAACTGATTAGGAGTAACATGCATAATCCAATTTTGAGCAGGATACATGCAAAACTTTTGAAGTTATCGCGCCCACAAATGAAGATTATTAATGTAAAATGTGTAAAATCATGTTAAATATTTTTTTCTGCCATTATCGAAATTGTCCAATACCTGGTTACTAGCAAGATGCAGAATAAATTTGAGAAGGCTACATGAAAAACAAGTTATCGTGTCCACAAGAAAATTCTAACGCTGACGCCGTGACCTCGATTGCAACAGCCCAACTTTTTTAATTAAAAAAAATTAAAAGGTGGGCTAAAAATGACCGTAAGTCTGCCATTTAAAATGTAATTTTGTTGAAACTTTTCAGGCTATAACCTTCTCAGTAACCTCACATTTTGTTGAATGGTAATGGTCTAGCTATCTAGTATGGTTTTCCAGATATTACGCATATTAAAGTCAACAATGATCACAAGCCCGCCATTTTAAATTTCATCGAGGTGAATTTTTTCAGGGCATATTCCCCCCTGAAACCGCACATTTTATTCTATGGTAATGGGCTAGCTACCTGGTATTGTTTTCCAGATATTACGCATTTTGAAGTGGATAATTGCTGCATGTTGTCCATCTTTAATTCAATCAAGTTGAAATTTTTAAAGACCTGATTAACCTCCCTGAAACCGTACCTTTTATTCAATAGTACTGAAGGGTCTAGTGCTCTGGCAGTTATTAAACATATTAAAGTCAAAAGTGACTGCAGGTCGGTCATCTTGCATAAACTTTGATCAGGTTGACATTTTTAGGGTATATCCCTACCTGCAATCGCACATTTTGTTCAATAGTAAATAATGGTCTAGCTATCCGGCAAGGTTTTCCAGCTATTACGTATATTCAAATCAAAAGCATATTAAGGTCAACAATGAGCACAAGTCCGCCATTTAAAATTTTATCGAGGTGAAATTTCTCAAGGTATATTCCCCCCTGAAACCACACATTTTATTCTATAGTAATGAAGGGCGGGGGCCCTAGGGTAGTGGTTAGCATCGCTGCCTTTCACGCCAGAGCTCGGGGTTCGGTTCCCGGTCTCGGCAGTTTGAAAGAGACAAAAAATGTTTCTTCTCCATCCACGTGTGAAAGTCAGTATTGTGGGGAGCCTCCGTGACCGAGAGGTAGCGTGCTCGGCCTCAGACCGCCAGGGCTCGAATTTCGAATCCTGTGTCTGGAGAACAGTGTCATCTCAATCATCTCACCATCCTCAGGAGGTTCTCTTGGCCCAATTTAGCCTATATGTGCACAAAGGTGGCCTAAAGCCCGATTCATTTCATTTCTATGGTAATGAGCTATCTACATGGTACGGTTTTCCAGATATTACGCATTTTCAAGTCGATAATTACAGCATGTCGGCCATTTTTAATTTAATCAAATTGAAATTTTAATTTTCCCCTCCCTGAAACCGTATCTTTTGTTCAATAGTAATGGTCTAGTGATCTGGCCAGATTTTCCAGTTATTAAACATAATAAAGTCAAAAGTGGCCGCAGGTCGGCCATCTTGAATTTAATCAAGTTGACATTTCTCACGGTATATCCCTACCTGAAACCGCACATTTTGTTCAATGGTAATGGTCTAGATATCTGGCAAGGTTTTCCAGTTATCAAGTGTATATGGTTCAAGTCAAAAGTCACAATTTGAATTTGATCAAGTTGACATTTCCACGGTATATCCCCACCTGAAACCGCTCATTTTGTTTAAAAGTAATGGTCTAGCTATCTGGCACGGTTTTCCAGCTACTATGCATAATTGAAGTCAAAAGTGGCCACAGGTCGACCATTTTAAATTTGATGAAGTTGAAATTTTTCATGGAATATCCCTACCTGAAACTGCACATTTTGTTCGATATCTAGTAATGGTCTAGCTATCAAGTCCGGTTTTCCAGATATTACGCATAATTATTACAAAAATAATGGCTGATAATCGGCCATTTTGGCAGCCATGACCTAGTTTCTGTCCGAATCTTGCCCAATTTCGAGCACATCTGAGCTGTTGGTGAAGTGGATATATGGTATAAATTTTGGAGCGATACATAAAAAAATGTTGGGTGAATCGTCTTAACAAGAAAATTTGTCGATCGGAAGTGGCCGCAGGTCGGCCATTTAGAATTTGGTCAAGTTGAAATTATTCATGGTATATCCCTACCTGAAACTGCAGATTTCGTTCGATAGTAATGGCTTAGCTATCTGGTCCGGTTTTCCATATATTACGCATATTATCAAAATAATAGGCAAAAATCGGCCATTTTGGCCGCCATGACCTAGTTTCTGTCCGAATCTTGCCCAATTTCGAACTAATCCGAACTATTAGTGAAATGGATATATGGTATATATTTTGGAGCAATACATAAAAAAATGTTGAGTGAATTGCGTTAACGAGAAAATTTGGCAATCGGAAAAAAGTCGTCAAGGTCATAGGTGTCACAGGAAGGTAAAAAGGGAAATTATTCAAGCTTTAGTAACGAATAACCTGTATGTAAAGTTTAATGTGCATTCCAGTTACGCGAAACAAGTTATAGTGCTAAACGTGGCGGGCAGACGGACGGGCGGACGGACGGACGGATGGACGGACGAACGCGCCTGGTGATGACAATAGGCATCCGCCAAAATTTTGGCTGAGGCCTAAAAATGGTCGTATCTCGTATAGTTAGTGCGATACACAAGCTTGAAATGTCTAAATCACCGACTGAAAATGAATTAGTGAGTTTTGTCCTGTCGTACGTCATGTCCTATCGTACACTAAAAAATAATGCAATGTCTGTGCAATCAAAATCCAAAAAAATCATATTAAAAAACAATTTATTTTCACTGACGTAACAATGTACCATTTCATTTGCTGTAGGCATAATACGTGATTCTCGCCACATATTCAATTCAGCGGCCTTTATATATTCTGCCTCGCGTTTTAGCAGTAAGCACATTGTTTTGTCCATTGTATGTTTGTTTGATCACTGTGAATAATAGCGCTAACTCATTTTTAATTTAAATAATACCCTATTACCAGGGTCCATTGCTGTACTCCCTGAATATAATAATATTATACCCGGTAAGCATGAATAATTTTTTCTTCACATTCACACATCATAATATTAGATCACCACGATAAAAAAATGTCTACATATTGTTCTCATATTTGACCTTTGTATGACCTTGGCCTGACTTTAGTTTGAAATTACCTGGAAGATCCAAAGGTTGTTCACTGACATATAAGTCTATTTAACCTTTTCAGCGCGGGACCGTCTTTATACGTCAGAATCTGACGTATAATTACATTCCACTATTTATAATGGGCGTAGAACCATAACATAAGTATTTATGTATAATATATCAACTGAAGCGAGAAGAGCTAACTAAGACATTTATGATGCTTGCAAAATAAAACAATCCCTTTGGTCTCCATGGTTTATACAAAACTGATTCAGTGTTGTAAGGGTTAGCTTACAAAGTAGTTAATTAGTTCGGAAATGTTTCTGATTTCAAAAAATTGGTTCACATGAACTAAGAAAAAGTCTACTTTACTTTGTACAGTAAATCCGTTAGTATTTTGTATGAAATGTACAGATCACGTTTCACTTGCTTTGTTTTTATTAACTGTCTACATGTCGGTTTTGACATATTGGCCATTTATCATTTTTTTCTACAGTTTTTATATGAAATTCACCGGCTTCACATTCTTGAAAATCGAAATCTGCGTTTGTTGATGTACATGCAAAGTCTCGATAATTCATTATCAACCCTGAACAATTCCCTTTGATAGTGACCCTCCCATATAATAGTAGTGGATTATGCTGTATCATTTATTCAGAAATATCCAGTCAAGTGAGCCTATTTTCCTTAGGTGAGTCATTGCGCATTTTAAATAATGCACAGCTGGCCAGCAGATCATAATGGCATATAAAGCAGGAGCTTTGTGTCCTAACCAGAATACAATTGAATTGTGCTGCAGAATGTGCCCTGATGACCGTGAATAATGAAGCAGCTGGTGATGGCAAAGGCGAATCCTAGCAAACACAACAACTTTATAACATTTGTACAACGTCAGCCCAACGTCTTCGACGTTGGTCCAACATTGTATAAATGTTATACAAATGCGTTGTGTTTTTTGGGATGGACTTGAACCTGAAACGGATAAACACGAGATGAATCAGTGTAGGTTCGATATTGTCGCACTCAGAATCACTAGGCTGTATCACGTTCACTTGATTGCTTTAGACTATAGGAATTAATATATACGCCTGGCTAGGAAAAGCTTAAAGATATATACACTTCCAACATACCCATGACAAGTTGAAGAGGCACAACCGTAGCACCAGCTGACCACACTTTTGAGTTCTAGGTAAGTCACCATTTCATGTTCTTTGTATATCAATTAAGAACTCATAACGTATAACTTTACTTGACCATTTTGAAGGTGATCTATCACCCCTTATATGGTATGAATAATTATGTCTTTATATGGGGTGATTGGCTATCATGTGACCCTCTCAGAGGGTCACATGATAGCCAATCACCCCATATAAGGAAACACCTGTGCCCCATCTTGTGGCAACTTTGATTTATATGTCACTAATGTATTCATACTATATAAGGGGTGATAGATCACCTTTAAAATATTGTTCCTGAACGGTGGATCAGGACGTATATATCCCTGAGGTGAGAAATGACAGCTACTATATCCGAACAAGCAATATACGCTTACCCAATGTTGTTTTAATGTTGGGTCAGCATCGTAGATGATGGACCAACATTAAAGCAACATTGGGCCGTAATTGTCCGTACTGTGATCCAGCATTTTACTTGTTCAACGTATTGTGTCGGCCCCGGTGGCTCCTTCGTACCGGCTGTGGCTTGGAACTCAGAGGTACTGAGTTCGAATCCCGGTATATACAATGCTCCAAGCTGTTCAAAACATGGAGTGTGTAGTAGTGTTATCTATGGTACTGTGCACTATAAAGAAGCCCTGACGTCATTCTCTAAGAGGTTTATTCCTGACCTCAGACTTCCTTCTGTCGCGATATTGCCATGCTTGTACAGAAAGAGACGTAAAACTATATTCACTCACTCAAAGTCTTCTGTTTACATAAAGTGCTTCCACAGGTCAAGACCTAGGCCTACATGTATGCTTATGCAAAATATGAATTTGATTCATCAAATAAATTAATAGTCTAAATAACCATGACATACCCAGCAAACACAAAGCATTTGTATAACATTTATCTTCGACGTTGGTCCAACATTGCATAAAATGTTTGCTTGGTACATGTCGCGTTCTTATTGTATAATAAGAGGTTTTGTATATCACGAAATATCGTGTGTATAATTAGAAATGATGTTCTTACTGAATAATTACCTAAATGTAATGTAGGTTTTATTTTCTATTTACAGAATGCGAATAAGAAATCTCGTTCTCGTCATACTATTCATCGGAACTGGCTGGATATTCCTCTACGCCGTCATCACAAATTCTCTTGACATCAGCATAAAGATGAAAGACGGGAAATTACAACGGTTGTTTGCATTGTTTTCTAAATCTGCGAATTATGTGATTTACGGGAAACTTGAATTGATGCCGGTGCCAATGTATCTCCCTGCTTGCAAGGAGATATATCCAGAAGGAAGACATACCGGTAGTGTAGCTGGCCTTAAAGAGATAGAGGTACAAAGGGGATCACGGATTCGACCAGACAGTGGTGAAGCGAAACCTTATATACCAAGCATACCCGTGAGAAGGACCCATAGCAACCTTACCAGTCCTCTCAAAGTAAACTTTTTGTTCTGGAACATGTTCCATGGCAGGAAAGAATGGTGGCATTTGAGAGGCCAGAATATATTTCGCAAATGTGGGGATTGTTTTTGTAGTTTCACTTATGACAAGCGAGGATTAGAGAGTATGGACGCAGTCTTATTTGAGTATAATGATGATCTGCTGAGATCAGAAGTGGGGATACATCTGAATGTCCCGTTTGTACGATATGCCCAGCAATATTGGATTCTTTATAACCATGAGCCAGAACGTGGAGATATTATGACGAATAATTTGTACAAAAATTTAGAAGGTGGGGTATTTAATTTGAGTGCGACTTACAGGAATGAATCGGACATTACTCTAAAGTATGGCGAGTGTTTGCGCAGAAACGACCCTACATACTCAACTAGAGGAATTAACTTTGCTGAGGGCAAGACTGGACTTGTGGTCTGGTTAGTAAGTAACTGTGCGGCAACAAGTCAAAGACTAGGTTATGCAAGAGAGCTACAAAAATACATCTCCGTAGATATAGCTGGTAGATGTGGAACAAAAGGATTTCAGAAGTATTTTGGCCCCATTAGTTACAATGCACACGTGGAAAATTTGAACAAGTATAAATTTTATTTGGCATTTGAAAATACATACTGCGAGCAATATATAACAGAGAAAGTGTATAAAGTTCTTTCTGACGACAGTAAGGTTGTTCCCATAGTGAGGGGAGCAGGACCATATAAGGACTTTTTACCCGTCAACTCTTACATCGATGCTGCTGATTTCTCCAGCCCCAAAGACCTGGCTGACTATTTGATCAAACTGGATCAAAATGACGATCTCTATAATGAATATTTCAAAGCGAGGGAAAAATTTATTTGCCACAATTATTATGCAAACAGTTACAACTGGCCTTGTGCAATCTGTCAGCAGGTTTGCGCGTTAAAAGAGGCAAACAAAAAGAAAACATTAAACCAAAACGAAATAAATAAACTTTTTGTGCCATCTAATATTTGTTACTATCCCTCAAAGATTGACGTGTAGAGAAACCCTTGGTTCAGACAGATTGGTCCGTAGTTATATTATATATACATGTTTTGGCATGAAATGCGCGGAATCGACACTGAATCGTTCGACAAAATATCGATTTCAGGCGAGCAGACTATCTCTGAGCACTATTAGTAGTAGGCTATAATATAATATGTATAATATATACATGTATATACATAAAGGATATGTGTAGCTTGAACACGGTTTAAATAATATAAACAGCATTACAACCATTCATAGTTTTTTGTCGTTGTCTACTCGTTTTTAATATATGTCGTATAAAAAATGTCATTGTATCATACTATATATCCAATAAAGTAAAAATGTTCAAACAAACTCCTATAATTATGTTTAAATACACCATGCAACACGCCCAACATGTAATGTGTCCCAGTACAATTACCGAGCATTAGTTGAGCTTATCTACAACTTGTCAGAGGCAACTTACACCACAGATAACATACATGTGTGCATACTATACCTGTACCTGTACCTATAAAAAGGCTTTCGACCACATTTACTATGATTTTGCTACGTAGAAGATATCTCAACTGGGCTAATATGCATTCATTATCTTATGATTGACCGCCTTCAGTCTGTGCGCGTCTTCAAAGTGTTCGTGTCACACTACCTCGATACAATTAATTTTGTGTTTTTTTTTTTGGGGGGGGGGGGTGGATCTAGGATAGGGTCAATTGCTTTACATGTAGATGATTAAATAACTAACTTTACTGAATGAAGTTTTTGGTTGACACAACAGACTTGCAGTATATAGGAAAGTGTTCCTTCGCAGAAGATGACACCTTGATGCAGAAAATTGCTGAATAAGGCATTGTGTTTTAAAATTTGAATAATATGAAATTCAACATTGACAAGACCAAGAAAATGTCTATAGGATAGGTCCACCTTTGGTAATACCTCGGTCACACTAACCCGTACGAGCGCCCAACGATTTTCGGAAAAAATCTGCTTTTTTCCTGCGGGCTTCGCAAGGCAGCCGTAAAAAAACAACTTCAGATCCATTCGTAAGTTCGTATAATTTTTTTTGAGGCGCTCAAAGATTTCTTAGATATGTCCAGGACCTGGCTACGAGTTTAACAATGGAATAAGAATTATCTTTTTCTTACGATCGTCCATCCTCCTGGCAGCAAGTCTTGACACAGCGAGGCCGTCAGGCCAAGCCTTGCTGAATTAGCCATACCATCCACCTATTGGGGTAGGGAGGGAGATTTAGATATTGAATATTCATTAGTTTTTCAAAAAATGTCTTTTTAATGTTGGCCCGCTGTCTGCGAAGTCGGCTCACCATTAATTCAACCCTCACGCACGCTCCGGTGAGATGTGGTGGTCTGTGTCTGAGACGTTTCCGGTGAGCTACTCGGCCAGGAGACATGTGTTGTTTAATGTAGGGCCGGTGTCGTAGACAGTGGCCCCACATTCAAACAACACTCATGCCAGAGGTCAAACTTGGGTCAAACAGAAGAAATATTTTTTGAAAGTCCCCACTCCAATAGGCGGATTCAACCCTGTTTCAGCAAGGTCGGTCTACGACCTCAGGAATAGCCAGCCTTGCAGAGGAAGATGACGATCGTCTTGAGGAGACCGCAAGAAATGCTCTCTGAATCGTTGGTACGGCGCTCGTACGGGTCATCGTGATCAGGGTTTTACAGGATAGAGATACAGAGCCCAATAATAGCACCATTATTACTGTCGTAAGCATGCCGCAATGATTCTCAAGTTGTTATTACGGGCCTCTTTACTTCTAGCGTTTGTGCGGACGCCGTACGAATGTAGACAGTCGTACGACGCTCGTACCAGCACCTCCAAATTTATCAATTTCGTATTATAAGAAGGTTTTGCGATCTTATGCGTCGCCGTACGAGAGCTAAAAATATGAAATAAAGACTCCTACGGATGTATTCGTCGTGCGAACCTTTGTGATCGAGGCTTAAACGACAATGAGATTATAGACAGGGTCTACATACATTCAAACTACTGGATTACATATCAGTTCTTGGTCAAAGCACGTAGACTTTCTTCAACAGCCATGGTGGTGGTTATCTGGTTACACAGATGTTAGCACTCATGACAATATTGTTTCGGATGCTGGTCTAGCAACTCCATGGAAGAGCCCGTGAAAAAGGCAATCATGACAGGTGACGCGATGGTGTGGTACACATCCTTTACTGAACAGTACTATGTACTGAGCAGTACTATGTACTGCTGTGCAGTACACGCCTAATAATGTCATTTCGTTGTCTTTACATATATTTAAGATGATGTATTTATACGATATATTAAACATGTTATATATGCGTAGTTTAACTGGATTTGACGATATGTTTAATACATCACCTGGGTGTAAAGGTGTCATCATCGGCGTTAATCGTTCAATGACATTTTGAATCCAGTAGCTAATTAACATGCTGTTCATTTCATAGATTGATATATTTATTGTATGTCGTTGAAAAAATGAACCACCTTACGATTACATGCAGAAAATAACTATACTGCTGGTCGGGTGATATTCGCATGTTTAAATTTTCGTGAATCTCAGTTTTTGGGGACTTTTCGTTAAGTTTGAAACCCGCAACTTTTAAAAGAAGGAAGTCAGTTTATCTCCACCTTAAGTCGATCACAGAGAAATAAACTACTCTACAGAAACCAAATGGCAAACTACTTACTGCCTTTTGGTTTTGTACAGTAAAGATAAATGCCGGGGTGTGGTGAAACAACGAGTGGGAGAGGTTGTGATTTAAGATTGAAAATTACTATTGACAACCGGCGTCTACCTCATAGGCACGAGTGTGATAAGGCGAATATAAAAAAACACATCACAGATCACCTCCATATCCCAGCAGATACAAGACGTTGAAGCAATGTTGGCTTGACGCTGGTCCAGCGTCGTAGACGGTGACCAACGTTCAAAACGTTGATTCAACGTCTCGTGTCTGCTGGGATAGGCCTACAGTGTTGGTCAAACATTGGTTTAAATTGGAACCAAAATCGCAAAAGTCAATACCACACTTTGGTTCAGCAAATAGACAATTAAATTAGAGTTTATTGAGTTAACAAGTGTAAAAACCGTTTATGACAGCAATGGTATACTGTATATATTTTATTTTGTATATTGTACTGCATAGAAACTCCACCTAAATATATAAATTATTTATATGATTGCATGTGGCTCCACCACAGAAGAGATCTATGGCTTTACGTCGATTTGTGCATTTAATTATAAACATATAATAATGCTTCATGACTTTTTGGACAGTTTGGAGCGCTGTATCAACATATGACTACATCTGGCTAGGTTGTTGTTCGAGTAAATCTGGGTTACGAACCGACAGTCAAACGGAATGAGCGAGCCACCGCAGTTATCACCAAGGCAAACGAAGTTAAAATCCATTTACAACTGGGCCTGTAGCACCATCAGAAGGGATTTGGATTCCAAACATCTGAAATATAATAGTTCTTGTGCAGAACATATCTATCTTAACATGGAAATGAAAGGGTGTAACTCCAACTTTGCAAGGCTGAAGTTACACCCTTGCAATTCCACGGAGTTCACGTTTGATAAGGTACTTGATTCCCAGAAGTCAGATAAGTACTCTTGTCAAACACCCCTGCGGAATCTGACACCCTGCGCGGCAAACACCAGACGCTGGCCCACAGTTGGTTCAATGTTGTGTCGATGTTGTATATGCTGTATTGAAACATAGACCTGTGAAGTACATAATGTCTTGTGTTTCTCGAGATTTGAATCCCTTCATTAACCCTTTGACTTCCAGGCCGGGGTGCATGCCAGGATCCAGATATACTGGTGTAGGAGTTCTATTTTTCGTCATTTAAAGCTGGAATTGCTAACGCAATTTCCAGCTTCAAATGACGAAAAATACATAAATGTAGTATATATTTTACGAAAATTTGTGTCATTTTATGGTTACGTTCATTGACGAATGACGACGGAAATTTCCGTCATGTATGGTAGTGAAAAGGCTAACCCAAAGCGCTGAAATGTTATTTTTATATAAACCAAGAGACCAAAGGGGTTTTTCAATTTGAAATCATCATACGTGTTTTAGTCAGTTCCTTCTGCTTCATTTGAATACCTATGTTATATGGGTCTACCCGTTATGAGCATTATGTATATTTTACTCTTTCAGTGCGGGAATCGACGTTAGACGTCAGAATCTGACATCAGATTGTGACGTCTAAAGGCGGTCCCCGCACTGAAAGGGTTAACCTCGCCAACGCGGCAGTAAGTTCATTCAATTTTTGCTCCCATTTTGTCTTATCCTGTTTTCTGCTGTGTTAAATTATATGTAATGCGATTTATATCATGGTGTACAACACAAAGAAATGATTTTGAGTGTAAATTATCATATAATTCAAGACGCAGTCCAAAATGTTGTGGAGGGAGCGAGAGATTCTCGAGTAATAATGTCTATTGAGATATGTATTGCCGTGTACTCTGACGAACGCCATTAGCCGGCGTCCGAATGGGGCGAGTTGCCAGATAAGCGGTTTTCACTCGCGCTAAGTCACGCATCGCGCCAGCGATGCGTGACTTAGCGTGAGTGAAAACTCAAGTCTGGTTATTCCCGCGGGCAAGTGGTTGGCGTGGATCGCTTTACATGTCGACACCTGGTGGTGTTGACGGACAAGTATAGATTGCGCTAATCTGATCGACTGTTTTCTAACCAAAGAAGCCATTTCTACTGGTGTTTTGATACTGCTGTTTTCTCGGCCACAAGACCCAGGTTCTTTCGCCGTGAGAATTGTTGACTGACAGTTTGTGTGTTACGCTATTTTCTGAACGTTTTGCAAGAACTTTACATAGGTTTTGCCAATCACGTGACACACAGAAACCAGAAACCGGTAGTTTGCGTGGTTGACATCGTTGTGTGAGAAACACCATTTTGATAAGGACGCACAAAAATTGAAAATTACCCAAATTAAGCACAATAGCGTCTTGATAATAAGGCATAATCAAATCACTATCAGACTACTAAGCCAATTGAGAGTTGCCATGGTGGGATGAAAATTGCAATTTTACAACAATAGCAATCGAACCCAATATAACACATGATTTTCATTATTTTACTTGTCACAATTAACTGGAGTTAAAAAACAGTAAACAATCAAACAATGGTGAACCATACATGATCATTTATAATGTAACTCGTTTACAGAATAACGGTATCCCATAGATTGTCATTATATAGAATGATGTACGAATAGCCACTTCACCGTTCATTTTGATACAGTATAAAACTGAAAGTAAGGATGATAGATAATTATTATTTTGAAAGATCTGCTTTGCAACAATTTTTGACTCAACCCTGTTATATGGTTATGTCATATCCCACCGGACAATTGAGAATGAAATTTTTTATCCCAACAATAATAATTTACAACACGTTTATATCGAGGTAGGGCTAATGGAGTGGAATACTTTTATCCTGCAAAATAAAATATAAAATCGCCACCTCGAAATATATAAGCCTAATGTATGAAAAATCACGAATCCGGTAACACTATAGATACTGTCCTGGTAAAGCCCAGTACTACAGAGACGATCATACTGAAAAGAAACATTGATAAGTTTATATATAGACGTTTGAAGTCAGACTTGCAATCTCAGAAAAAATCATCCTGCGCGCCAAACTTTCCGCTCAACTTCCTCTTTTCGGGATGTGTCTCCTGTGCGCATGCACCCCGGCTGTTACGCTGGTGGGGTGGCACACCCCACTTCCACCTGCGCTGGTAACCTCAGCTGTTCTGTCTAGCGAGCGTGCCCCTCAGCCAGTGCGGTTGTAAACAAACCGCGTCCACCCCGAGTTGGATGGATGTCGGGCGAGCGGCTTGACCGCTCACCCGACATTCATCCAACTCTGGGTGATTGTCTGTTGTTCACCGGTGCTCCCCACCTTGTTTACAAGCGCGTGAATAAGCGTTGTTGACAGGCCGTGTAGCTGTCTGCTATCTACCTGAGATTCGGCGCCTGCGCACTGCGCCAGTCTTTGATCCCCCGGTCAGGGTTCGACCTTTCAACAGCTCCCACCCCGACTGGTGTTCTTCGCCAGAATTTCAAGCCACTTAGCCATCCAATACCCCATCTGAAAACAACAAATTGAAAACAAACCTACAATTTCACTCATAAACAGCGACTGTCTGTCGAACCCGCACGACTGACAGCCCAATGCTGGCTGTACGTTGGTCCACCGTCTGCTACGCTGGCCCAATAAGAAAACAACATTGGATCAACGTCTCGTGTCTGGTGGGAGTCCCGGGTTTGGAGTCCAATCTACAATAACAGGATCTGATACTTGTCGTCATCCGTGACGACCACTACATTTATTGTGTAGAAACCGTCGTCATATGCATGTCATCCCCCAACCCTTACAACGCGGGGATCGACTTTAGATTCTGACGACTAAAGTCGATCCCCGCACTGTGAGTGTAAAAATATTTAAAACGGTCGTGGATCCATAACACAGGTAATCCAATTAAACGGAAAGAGTTAACTAAGACAGTTATGATGAAAAAAACCTTTTGCCTTCAAAATTTACATTTAAAAAATCAGCGCTTTAAGGGTAAACGCTAAATTATATACTTTATATTTTAAACTACTTGAAGTTGTGTTTCGCCAGCTCCACTTCAAGTGGGTAAAACTTACTTACATTTGTACAATTTGAATCCAAAACATATGGCGATCTACTGATTTTATGGATCGTTTATGCTTCAAATTTTCTTGTTTAAAGGTCAAATAAAAAGGCTAAAACTGCTTAAAGTGTTGTGAATACCCAGAGCGTCATTCAATAGGAGTAACACATCCCGGTAAACACAAAACATTTTTATAACATTTGTACAATGTTGGACCAACGTCGAAGACGTTGGGCCGACATTGTACAAATGCTATGCAGATGTGTTGTGTTTGCTGGGATCACGCACCTTACTATCCAGATATCATTTCAGATCCGCACTAGTTTAACCTCTATATAGAAAAACAAACTTTTGCGACAACCTTTTTTTAAGAAATCAAAGCAAAATCAAAGCAACTCAACAATAGTCCGATGTCAAAGTATTATTATGGTATTGTGAAATATTACCAAACATGATCGAGTACTGGTGAATTAGCATAACAAAATTGTGAGCATGGTGTATTGAAAAAATATTAAGGATTCGCACTCACAAGGAAACATTACCACACTGTCACGTCAACGAAGAAATATTAAAACTAGCCGACGACAATGAGGTACAATTTCTGTAGTCCAGCATTCATAAAACTGTGAAAGGCGGGTTTTAAATGATAACTGTAGAAAGCTACATATTATTTAATTTAGTGAAAATGAACCAGTTTCATGATGATTGAATATTTGGCTAATTTTTTATTATTTTCTAGTGTGTACCTGTATCGCTGTTTTAAATAATCTATTCGGATATATTAGGCTAATTCGATTTGGAGTTTCCTTGTCACGGTTGATAATGATGATGACGGTGATGATGATAACGAAGATGATGATGATGATGATGAAGATGATGTCACCTACAAAGACCGGTAAATATTTGTAATTGTATTTATTATAATAATAAATGCTTGAGAGAAATTCTCAAAAAACACGTATCAACGCATCTAGGCCTAATTATATGAAACATTTTTAAATATCATATTACCATATAAATATATGATAATAAGGTATATTTTGAAAAAAAAAAAATCCTAGCGATTCCACAATTTCTTATCACCAGCACTTCACACAACGGTGTATCAAAATTGAATCATAATCACTGACGTTGTTTCAACGTTGAAACAACGGCGTGTGCCTGTGTATATGCTACACTATTCTCTCGCTGAATCCATTCCCTACCACTATGTCTAAATTTGACTCATTTAACTCATTTATATGCCATCAATATTACTACATTCAGAAAACATATTTACCCTTGCAAATGCTTTCTGGGCTAGGTGTTTGTCGGTTATTCTGTTTGTATACAGTTTTTCTACCCGGGCTACCACATGACCAACCTCTAATTAGACCTGTTATGTAAATGATTACAGCGTGTATGGCTCGCACACCTCGTGACCACGACGGGATTAGAACATTCTCTTCAATTAGTCCAATTATGCTCACCTCAATCAACTGTCTTCTACTTCCTGTGAAAACACATCTAAAAAATATACGTTGAAAATGTGAGATCCTTAACATAATATTCAACTGTAAATATAAAATATGATTGATTTCAATCCATTTATATTATTTTACAATAATAGGCTTTTAATAAATCATGTAACCCATAAAAATCATATATTCAACCAACCCGAATTATATTTACTATTCGTTTCTTATTGTCCACATAATTTATATTCTGGGAGAGGATATGTTTTTGTCGACCATAGACAACCAATCTCAACCGATGTGCGAGGATAATCAATACAAGCAATATCCATAGAAAAAACAGAATCTAGATACTTTTAGGCAATAACAATAACATTTTCATTATCAACAAACGGTAGAATCAATTATCTTGTTCAGACAATATATGATGTAAATCAATATGGCGACTCCATACTAACCGGACGGAAACTTAGAATAAAAATAATACTTTTGGTAGGACTATTTTGCAAACGTACGTAATACTGTAGTATGTTTTTTCAATAAGTTAGAAGTTTTGTGATTTACAATTGCTCTGTAACACTATTCCAGTGGAACGAGTCAGTAAACGCGATAATTTGAACCAATGTTGGATCAATCTTGCCCACCGTCTACGAAGTTTGAGCCATAGCAACCATTGTTTGATCTTAGGGGTCTTCATGTCAAGTGAATATTTTTTTTACAAAAATCCAAGGAAAACTCGGAAATGGGTTGGTGGGGCAAGCCCAAACTCGGGGTGGTTATGGTCTGGCCAATCCATTTTTTTCACGGATTTTTGGATTGTTTTAACTTGACAAGACCCCTTAGTGGAGGTCCCCTGATCAAAAAACATTTATATTACTATGTATTTTGTTTGATCAAATAAATGGATCTGAATCTGGACAAATAATAACAAAAAAGGTGTATTAAATACTATAGTCATGTACCACCCGCGTCATAAAATGGCGGACGCAACGCCGCCTAATCCCAGAGGTGTAGTTTAGAAGGCGCCGTGCAGATGGCGTTGCGGATTGTGGGGTGGACGTCTGGAGAGATAGGCATCTGTGACCAGTCACAGTAACACTTCTATACTACACGTCTGAGTCAAGACAAGTCAAATTGGCCAGCAAACATAAGACGTCCACCCAATGCCGTTTTAATTGTGCCGACAATTAAACCAGCAATGGGTGGACGTCTCTTATTTTCTGGGATATAATGGTTTGGACCCAGACTCCATCCATTCAAGCCTTATGGGAGCGTCGCCTCCATATCTGATGGCTTGGTTCACAGGAAAATTGGCCACAAATCTCCGGCTGTAAAACTCTTTCTATGGAATTGAACGAGCCGATATCGTCTATGGTCGCGAGTCCTTGCTGAAATCACACATACCCTCCCCTGAGCGGCTTATTTGAGTAGACAACTAGTGCTCGCATAATAACAATAAGGGATAAAGTAGTAAAATGGAGCTTCGGAATACCAGATTCGGTTAAAAACGTGCATATGTGTACGTGCATCATACTGTTTATTGGTTGCACAACGTGTGTAAAGATACACATCAGTGTGGATGCATTATAGAGAGCACACAATTTACACATTTTTTGGCTTAAAATGTATAAAATATAATAAATTGGACGATTGTACTGAAATGATGAGCTACATGCTGCGAAATTTCATTATTTTTGTAAAAAATAAGTGATGTAAATGAAACGGGTTCGAGGTCATTTTTGCGAGATTGGCTGAACTGTTTCAGCCAAAACAAAATTATAGCAGCAGGACCTACCGGCTCTCAATACATATTTTGGACGACAAAAATCTAAAATAAAATGATAGGACTTACGTCACTTTTACAACAGCATCAATACATTTACAAAATGCTTGCTACATAAAACCATTTTTACTATTAAAAAACAGCATGTATATTATTATTATTATTATTATGCAGTTCTTAAAAACAACGCCCGACTCCAGCACTGCTGATCAAGGCGCTTACATAAAAGTAATACTTGTAAAATGATTAAAATATTCAGCTAAAATAGTATAATTTAAAAAGATATGTCTTTAGATTCTTTTTAAAACTGTTCAGCGATGTAACATTTCTCAAATTTAAAGGGAGGGCATTCCAGAGTTTTGGTCCATTCACACTGAATGCTGCTCCAGTACCAAGTCTCCTGGTACGGGGAGCCATGAGTTGCAATTGGTCATCAAATTGTCTCAGTCGGACTGGTCTTTCCTTCATCTCAAGCATTTGAGTTAAATATGATGGTGAATGACCATTAATAGACTTGTAGATATATAACATAAGTTTATATGATATTCTGAAGTTCACGGGGAGCCAGTGAAGGTCTTGAAGAATTGGCGTAATGTGATCTTTAAGTTTGATTCCACTGATCATCCTGGCCGCCCAGTTTTGAATTCGCTGGAGGCGTTGCAACTGATGTGCTGTGATGCCGCTCAGCAACGCATTACAGTAATCCAGGTTGGACAAGACAAGTGCTGTTACTATGCCCTGAAGTACATCACGTGGAAGAAAACGCCTGATGTTGCCGATGCGCCTGAGGTGAAATGTACACTTTTTACATAATGCATTGACCTGACTCTCGCTGGTATTTCCTCTGTCCATGAATACACCTAGATTTCGAACTGATGCACTCGGCTTCACGTCCGCGTCACCCACTTTAATACAGAATTCACCATACTTGGCAAGATTATGTTTTGACTGAACTAAAATATATTCTGTTTTGGATGGATTTAATTTAAGTTTGTTTATTAACATCCATGCACTGACTTCTGCGATGCACTTCTCTATTTGAGAAATTGCGCGTTCTCTCCTGGTTTGGATGGATCAAAGAAAACATAGATTTGCAAATCGTCAGCAAATTTATGATAGCGTACTTTATGTTTTCTCAGAATGGCCTCAATCGGAGCTGTGTATAGACTGAATAGTAAGGGACCCAGAACAGATCCTTGAGGAACACCATACTGCAACTTGATCCATTTAGATGATGTTCCCTTCACTTTAACTTGAAAATAACGGTCTATCATATAAGACCGGAACCAGTCTAGGGCACTTCCCGTCACGCCAAAGTGATCTTGGAGCGTATGTATCAAGGTATCGACTTCAACGGTATCAAACGCTGCTGACAAGTCCAGTAGTACTAACATAGCAGACTGCCCAGTGTCAATAGCCATGGTGATGTCATTCCGAACTTTCATTAATGCTGTCTCTGTGCTATGCTTGGCCCTGTAAGCCGATTGGAATTCTTCCTGTAATTGGTTGTTATCCAGATGTTCAATCAGTCTTTTTGCTGCAATTATATGGGTATATAGCTTTCTCAATTCTATAACGCTAACGTCAATTTGATATTTTTATTGCCAACTTAAATTAATTGCCCACTCTCATCCTGCGTACACTCATAAATGACACAGACGACAATGGATCACTATCATTTCATTTAGGTGATAGATATTTTGATTATTTTCTGTCGCAGGGGATTTTAACCTTTTTGTTAAGTACTGTCAGGGTTTCAAACCTGCTGTCAAATATAAATGATCACTTCAACTCATGTTTGGCTACATAAGTGATCGTCAAATGTAAATTTTCGGGTTAAAAGAGTTAAATATTCCTCAAAATTATCTAAATGTGTTCTGGATGGACTCACTTGCCATCACAATAGTTGATGTGCTGTATTAGAAAAGCGAATTAAGCTAAAATTAACCAATTTACACAATTTCTGAAATCTGACTATGCGTCGGTGGTCATCTTGAGTGCTATTTTGAATAAGTAATTCCAATAAGCGTAATATTATTTTATTAATTATACGGATACAGATAGTAATAAATTAATATTAAATGAATACAGATAATATTAAATTAATAAATATAAATAATAATTGTGTTCCAATTAATGTAAAATAGAGTGAACCTAGTGATCGCTAAAAATATATTCTTGGTCCGAAAGAGTTAATATTCGTTAAAATTGCTTGGGAATTCACTGACCACCAAACTGGTTGAAATGATGTATTGCAAAATAATGAAACTTTAGGTAAAATCACATACCTCTAGATATGGACTATCAACTGGCGCGAGATCGTCGTGAACTTACGGCGAGCATGCGCGGCTAGGAAAAGAAATAACTGATTTCCGGTCTGCCTTTCCTGCTGTTCTTTTATGTTTTTCATCGGCTCGATAGGCGAGTAATTTGGGCTATTTGTCACTATGATTAAAATTACTGAACCAACTAATTGTTAAAAAAAATGTAATTTTTTATGCTTATGCTAAATATATACATTAAAAATAATGACAATTGAGGTTTACAATTGAAATTAGACGCCAAAGGGAAGCTGTTTCAAACTTGACTGTAGTTTTACTAAGCCATCATGTTAGTATATAGACCTTAATTCGGACAATTGTCATATTGAATTGAATACATGTATAGACCCCACATGTGCACTGAATGATAGCACATTTTCACTGGAGAAGGATATTTTATATGCTTGGATGTTTTATTCTTGTTGTAATATTTAAATACTTCTGATAATGAAGCAGAAGGAACTATTATAATTTATTCATTTATCGAATACATTTGTTACGATTTGAAATATGTTAAACATTAATTTAACTGTGAGTGAAATTGTGATTAACACAATGTTAAAATGTTAACATACCCAAGGATAATGATAAAAAAGCACATGGTTGACTGTTTACAGCGGAAGTAAACTATCCCTTCTCTTGCCAATTCTCGCAGACGGAAGCTCCCACACATGAATGAGTGTCGTGAGATTTCAAGTTAGTAGTCCATGGCTAGAGGTGTATGGTAAAATTGGTCACTTTACAAAAAAATCCTAAATCTCATCCTTGGATGCCATATTGAATGACTACAAATGATCAATGATACCAGCTGTCCATTTTGTAAATTCTCATTGTGGACATCTTCCACTAGCAAGATCATCAATGACTTGGTTTTGGAGATATTTTTGCTGCTGGTGTAGATGATTCCAGTGTTTTTTGGCAATAATTTCATAGGATCGGGAGGTGAACAAATATAGACCTACTGAGAATAGCGGGGGCCTGACTTGTTTTTTTTTTTTACTTTATAATTTACTCAGTTGTGGTATATAATTTATTCAATCCTAATAGGCCTATAGTGTTTACTTTTCTGATTTGCACTCACTGGATCATAAACAAATTACATGATAAATGCTTAACATTATAAATAAAATATTGTTTCTGAAAAACGTTTTGTTACATGTGGCATTCAAATGACCTTGACAATGCCTTGATGTGACCTTGAGGTGACATTTCAGTACAATTGCATACTCACAGTCGAGTCCAGCTAATTCAGCACGCATTTAGTTTAGACTTCGCTATGTTTTCAAAACTAATGCATTTTTGCCTTCCGAAAAATGTGTTGAATGGAAGGCAAATTTATGTGAAAAGGGGGTACTTAATGCAATAACTGATGATTTAGTTGTGCACACAGTAACAACTTTACAACCAGCATTTGCCCACTGCCAGATCACCCCTCTACAACATTATATAGGTTTAAGGTATATAATATTTAAGTGTAAATGGAATTTTTAAAGACGGGTGCCAGGTTCTTACACTAACTTATGGATGAGAAAATCGAAAAGCCCAGCAATGTTATTATTATATCGTTGCGTACAACTAATTATCAAGTGCATGAACAAGGATCGGGTAAATCTGGATGTTGTAGAGGTACATTTGTAGTAGGCTTGAGTGCAGGCGACAGCTGGAGTATGCCAAAAGCGTGTCCGGTTATTGGTCTAAATGGTCATCCAACCACCGCAACACGCTGGCTCACCATCGGCTAACTGATGTACCGGAGTGGCAAAGGTTGCTCTAATACTGATGCCATGTAGGGTTGTCGTATCTTGTTGAGTGCAAGTGTGACGTTCTTTGAACCTGCTGATGCAAGTCGTTCTGGCATGTCGACTACACCTTGCAACAAACTAGATGAATCAGCCTTTACTTTTGTTCTTCTAATGTTGGTCCAGCGTCGCAGACGGCGTACCATTATTAGAACAGCATAGATTTTTTATTTTTGGTTCGCTATCACGTCTTACATATCATTTGTATTTCTCAGAAAAGTTTACTACATCGTGTATAAAGTTAATTTTTTTAACGTTACACACGACTTTGATCGGCGATACAATATTTTTTTAAAGTTAATGAAGGTTTTATGGACAGTCTATGTGCTCGGTCTTTCTTAAATGTATCTTTTTGCGCAACCAATGATATTTTATCTGATTAATTCGATAAGACTTCCTGTTTGTATAAACTGACAAACTGTGCTCAGAAGAAGCAATGTCAGCCACGCGGGAACTTTTTTTGTGGTGATTCATAACAGGTTCCATTGACACTGAAAAAAATGATTGATTTGTCCAACTCGACTAAAATATGGCCTTTTAAGGTATTATTTCCACGATTTTCTGAGATATTCAAGTGCTTTTTTTTTAAACGACAAATGTCCCATTCCCATTTTTAAACTGACAAACATTTTTCCAAATTCTTTAACAATGTCTATGTAATTGAAAATGTGAAAATAAGACATTGCTTCATCGTAAAGTTTATTTAAAAATACGCCAGTCTTTGGTAAACTATAGTTCTATGTTTTCTAAATATCAAAATCCACATTTTATAAGAATGAATAAGACGAAAATATAAATCTTTACCACCAGATTTAGTAGCGTAGATTTGCCATTTTATTATTTCGGCTTAATTTTGTTGAATACTATTCCTAATAGATGCTCTATCGTTTACTCATTCTTTGTAAGCTAGTATATGTCCTTATGATGATATGTTAATAACATCTGGAAGGGATATACAAGCAATAAGTAAATCATGTCAATACTAATCATTTTCAGTCAATACAGCACACATAGATCTCATAAATGTATTAAGCGATGGGCGGCTACTTTTGATCAAATTTAATATCGATTATTAACACAAAACTTTTTTATAATATGATATATGATAGCCCCATTACAGACTGAAAAAATATCTTATTAATTTACAAAACAAGCAGTCACTTTGGAGCAACGCTACAAGAACGTTTTTATGTCTGTTGATAGCTTGCTTTGCAAGATGAAAATTGTATCTTTTTTAGCATTAATATATAAAACCTTTTGATGAATTTCAAGCACGGAAAAGGTGGATAAGTGGAGTACAACTCAATGGCACAATTATTCACCATATTCATCGTTGTCATAACAAATACAGAGGAAAAGCCAAACAAACAAGGACGGTAACGTTATTCTTTCGTCTTTCGGCATGTCATACAATTCAGGTGCTAACATTTGTATTCAATCAAAAACAGGATCTCAGATTTTCGCTCGTCATGCAGTCAACATCATTTATAGTAGTATGCCTACATAGTACGTGTCAGACTATATCACATTTTTGAATTACCAATTATAGAAAGTAGGTGCTACCAACTTCCCAATTAAGTTTGAGGAATTGTTCATATATATAGCATCAGTTAATGAATTTCCAATCACTAGATGATACGTGAGGGGTTTTTTCATTTTTTTTTTTAGATATTTGTACACATTTTAGACGCTGTACATGTAGAGACAATATAACTGATCAAAATTTGGTAACGTGTCCCTTGAAGGTTATCACGTCCGATAATGCACATTGTCTTTTGTAACAAATTTAAAATAAATATTGAAGAAAGCAGACGATATGTCAAGTATGTTTGAGAAAGAAACCTTCCGAAAGTAAACACTATCACAAAATAAAAGAAACTAAAAAATCCAATAAAATACGTTGCACATGTTTAGATGAAGTTGAATAAGTAAAGTTAAATTTGCGTATATAGGCGTTCATTTTTTAATGTTTTTTTTTAAATCTTTATAAAGGCAAACTAAAAACTAAATTAAAAGCTACGTATTTAAGACCCCATTTCATATGCGTATTTATTAGTTTTAAAAATTAGGTCTATGCCATTAGGGAGATATTCGTGAAATGCTAAAAATGTGGCACAGCCCCGTGATTAAAATTCCGAAGACCAGGTGAGGGTAACGGAAGCAGTGGCGACGCCTAAAACATGATGCGCCGCTAGCATAACGGCTAATTATGAAACTTAGAAGGCATTATGTGTCAAGATAAATCACATGTGTCGCTGCTGATCATGTGACTTACCACTACAGAGGTCACGTGGGCCTCGGGGCCCACTCAGCCAATAGTAGCCCAGCAAACACAAGCGGTTCAACCAATGTTGGTTTAATGCTGGTCCAGCGTCTACGACGCTGGACCAAGATTAAACCGACATTGGTTGAACGCCTTGTGTCTGCTGGGAGTCAGTGGATATGATGCGTCACGCATTCCAGCCACCAAGCACAGTCCCTAGGCATTTCTGTGTATCATTCATGTATAACCCTTTGTCTTCTAGTGACGTATATATGCGCCATGAGTCAAATTTTCAAAATGAGTTATTTTATAGAAAATATGAAAGCCTCTTGAAACGAAGAAGATGTGCGCTCTCACTTTGATACTGTTACACTTGGATACTCTATCACATCTGTCAATTTGATTCACTGGTGTCAATCAAGTTATGTTGAAATTCTCCTGAGGGTGAACGGTTAAAGTGGGCTATGATTTTTTGATTTTTGATAAACAATATTATAGAAATCAAAGCACGGCTCACCTAGCTGCTTCAGAGGCTAGGCAATCAATGACTTGATGTTGATGCAAAATACAGTGTCTTTTGGCTTTACAATTTTGTGATTTAAGCGACGTAGAATGTCTTTTGGCTTTGCCATTTTGTGATTTATTAAAGCACAAAATTGCAATGCTAAATACATTCTTCACCACTGAAATCACAAAATTGCCACTCTTCGTCGCTTAAATTTTAAGCGATGAAGAATGTATTTTGGCTTTGCAATTTTGTGATTTGAGTTACGAATAATGTATTTTGGCTTTGCAATTTTCCGATTTGAGTGGCGAAGAATGTTTGGTATGCGGTCCCGGCAGAGGTAGAGTTAACGTGAAGAGTAATGAGAAGGAGAGAAGTTAAATTAGCATCTTCAAACCCAATCTGTGGCGATAAATATCTGGTGAATAGAGACATGTTGCCATCGCCAAAGGCGACATCTCACGCGACGTCACCACAACGCCAGATTGCACGACACTCTCAGTGAACACTAGTCTTGATTGAATAATCTTTTATTTTATGCTGGGCCAACGTCGTAGACGTTAGACCAAACTCAAATCACCATGAGGTCAACGCCTCATGTTTTTTGAGTTCCTGGACCTTTGGATATGTCATGTGGTGAGGCCACATCAAAACAAGCATTTGGTTTTTGAATGGCCACTCCTTTTTTCGCGCTAATGAGTTTTAATTCTTAGAAATAATATAAATTTCCTTGCGGATACTACGTGAATGAGGAATTGGTCGCAACCAAAGAAACAACAATGTATGCTTTAGGCCTATATGTTGTGTTTAAAGTGTTTGTTCCTGTTTCCTTGGGCATATCGTCGCAGTGTTGTCAAGGGGTTGTTCGAGGGAAGTGAAGTTCCAAGTCTGTGGAAATTAAGTCAATTATTTTAGCCCCAGTGAGACTACCACAACATTTCACAAGTTACTAAGGAACTACTCTTAAAATTATTGATTTAAATTCAGCTGGATTATAAAGTGGCTTGTGCGCCGTTATCGGCGTCTGAAAAAGTAACATTTATGAAAGGTGGAACACTAATGGTACAGGTGCGAAATATTCTAATCTGCCAAAAATATTTATTCTTTTTGGTTAGAAAAATCATCAATACCCGCGAATCCGGACTTGCAAGCAAAAGGTATAGGGTTCGAATCCTGGCTGCACCAAAGAAGAAGAAGAACCTTTTATTTTATTTATTTAATGAACAATGTCCATTAGTATAAGGTGAATAAGTCACTACTATGTTTGGGGGACCTCTATAAAGATATGGAGGCCAACCTGGCAGTAATAAAAAAAAAAATTCTGGAAAATGTGTAATAATTTACACAATAAAAATACACACAAATAAACGTATGTGCAAAATAAAAAAAACCAATGTGCATTAAAAAAATAATTTAGAACTAAATCTGCATAAAGTACAAAAACATATTGGTAATTGTTTGAGAATCAATCATTGCGCATGCAAAGCATTGACATGCATAGCAATTTGAACAGCGCAAACATCTGAGTATTTTTCAAGAAAATTTAATTTTATATATCCACAAATACGTATTTTAAAAAAAATAGTAGAAGAAGAATTGGTATTGATAATGTTTGGCAGATCTTAATGAAGACACTCTTTAAAGAACATGTGTTTGAGTCTAAAAGATTTAGACTATCGCATGTTACAACAGATGATCAGTACTCTGCTTTTATGACGATCAAACCACAGTATGTGATCTTGTCACTAAAATCAGTGAGTTTCGAGAACACTTTAGTAATAGAATTATCATCACAACTATTAATAGCAAGTCTAATATAGTTACCATGAGACGCACAGCGGGAAATATTCTTCTTGAGATTCGAAATAACCATAATGAAAATCAGAGCATTGTGTTACGTAATATAATGACTGGAGCTCATGCAGGCATCACTGGGGGACAGAAGCGTGGATACAGACACATTTGCTAGGGTACATAGCAATGCTCGGACTGTACATCCTCTCTAAGACAGGTGGGTGACTACGAAAATACTTTTTCAGTATTGACAGTTGACCTCGCAGCCACTACCAATCGTTGGAACAGGAGTTGTGGGTCAGCTTGCAGAATCTCACTTCCCATTTTCACTGAAGATTTATAAGCTAGGGTCGTAGCTTGGACTTTGCGCTAGGAAGTGTATTTCATAACAAGTTCATTATTCATGGCAGCCATCACGCGATTCCCAATATTTTTGGCATCATCTACATTACTGCTGTACCTGCCACTGGGGGACAGAATCGTAGATACAGACACATTTGCTAGGGTACATAGCAATGCTCGGACTGTACATCCTCTCTAGTTCTCTTATTTAATGATGCTCAGATGATGAGAGAATCACAGAAATCAGTATTGACAGACACTATCTCTAACTTGGCACAAGAGTCATTAAGAGATAACAGGCATGTGTAGTGATTATGATAGTTACAGTTGCTTAATATATTAAATGAGTCGAAGTATTTTGGTAATTGATTATTTCAAAATGTATTCTGGAAATGAAGCTGATTTATTTAAATGCAGAATGGCGTGAATTGTCAACACCTTCAAATTCATAAACTGAGGATTCGTTTGAAAATATCTAGGAGTTTTATCAATAATTATCTTTTCTGTAATTTATATACATGTTTAAACTCGTAACCCCATGCAAGTAGACACTAATTAAGTTGAGATAGTATATGTGAATTATAAACGGTGAATAAAATATTCTGTGGCAACCGAAATTTAACTTGTTCATAATTCCAATCATTTTTAATATTTTATTTGAAATTCTGTTGAGATGTTTTTTAAATTTTAATCCCAAGTAATTAAACATTTCGATGCAGTGTAAATCATTATTAAAAATCTTAATGTTGATAAATATTACTCGTTTTGGATTTATTGAAATTAGGTGACAGCGTACTAATTTTCAACCAGACACAATTTGTTTCTAGTTCTTTGTTCAGTAAGAAATTATTGTATTCTTTTTAATCGTTATTCACGCTAGGGAAGCTCAATCATTGTACACGTAGAGAAGCATTAGCCTGTCACTACTATATCAATCAACATTTTATTTGACATAGACATATTATATTGATATACAAATAATTATAATTGTAATAAACATGCTGATTAGAATCTGTCAAGAGAACCCTTCTGAGGTACGATATTCTTACCGCTATCGCAGGGGCCACCTAATTAAAGCGACATAATTAGACTAAAATGATAAAAATTCGGTAATTTTATTGTGGCTTCTTAATATTTAAAATTACCGATTTTTGATGATTTTAGCCTGATTGTCGCTTTAACTAAACATAAGATAATTATATTTCAGAAAAGGATAGCTTCAGTTCTCCAGATAAACATAATTTATATATACATAAAAAAAAATTTTTCATACACAGCAGAACAACATGATCCTAATTTTAAAAATGAATTCTGATAATTTATTAAGATCATTCATTTTACCGAGATAACTTTAGAGGCTGATTAGTAGCTGTTATTTATCTTGCAGACATAACAGTTGGAGACTGAACACGTCTCGGGGTAGTTGTTCAACAAATAATTATTTATGTAAGAAAACAACACCACAGAGGGAATGTGTTTTCATTTTGTCAATGATCAACGAGGTTTTTTTTATTAATTAAATAAGCTAGGGTACATCATAACGAATCGATTTTTTAGCAAATTCATGTTTAACTTTTGGAAAGAGAAGAGAAAATTTATTCCGCGTGTTATATTGATGATTGTCAACAAGAATAGTTAATGCTTTTTTAAGAATAGTTAATGCTTTTTTTATGTAGTTTATAGGTAAAATTGCACTGGTTTAATGTATGTACAATGTATATCGTTTACAGTTAGTAAATCTAATTCCTTAAATAATGGTACAGAATGTGAAATATAACTGGTCAAAGTTATTATGCTCTCTTTTGAAACTTGAGAATCAGAATCCTCTGGGAATTGTATCCCCATAAAAGTATACCATAGTGTATGTGAGGCAAAACTAGCCTTGAATAAATGGTTAGTAATATTTTCTTGGACGCATAGTGTTTCAGTTTCTTCATCACTCCTAGTCAGTATTGTGGGGAGCCTCCGTGACCGAGAGGTAGCGTGCTCGGCCTCAGACCGCCAGGGCTCGAATTTCGAGTCCTGTGTCTGGAGGACAGTGTCATCTCAATCATCTCACCATCCTCAGGAGGTTCTCCTGGCCCAGTTTAGCCTATATGTGCACAAAGGTGGCCTAAAGCCCGATTTATTTCATTTCATTTCTTCATCACTCCTAATGTTTTTTTCTCAACGCATTTTGAAGGGACATTGTCTATTTGTATTGTTAGTTAAACTGGCGTGCTGATTTATGAAATAACATTAATTGTGATTTATTCACATTCAGTGTCGGTTTATTAACTATCAACCATGTGTTTATTTTAGTGAATCCAGAATTTAAAATGTGGTTCAGATGATCAATATTTTTAAATTGTCAATAGCAAGGCTTCTTGATAGTGTGCTGTCATCGGCATATGTGATAAATTTAAAATACGTACTGACCAATACTATATCATTTATATAAATGATAAAGAGTAAGGGACCTATAATTGATCCTTGTGGCACTCTTGTTGTAATGTTTTCAAATTTTGACGTTGTGTTTCTAAATTGCACATACTGCTTTTTATTTGATACTTATGTTCTAAACAATTTTAAGGCTATGCCACGAACCCCGTGGTGGTAGTACTGTAGTTTATCAAGTAAAATGTCATGATTTAAAGTATTAAAAGCCTTTGACAAGTCCAGACATATGTTCAGAGGCATGTTTCCATTATCCATTTCAGTTGTTTTGTAGTCAATCAAATGTAAGGCCGCTAACTCAGTTTATGATCAGGGTTATCGCTTTTGTTATTTCAGGTGAAAATAATTTTAGCAATTTGGTGGATAATCCATCCATGTCTTGACTATTTTTGCTTTTCAATTCTTTTATATTTTTTCTACCAATTGAAAAAATCTGCAATTTCTTGTTTGTTTCTTATCGCCTCTTCGTCGAATTCGTTGCAGAAATGTGTCTTTCCATATAAATGCTGAGTTTTAATATCTTGTTAAACGAACAAAGGTTAGCATTCAGTGTTTGGTATGCATTGGAAGTATTACACGTTAAATACGACATATAATTATTACATTATATAAGTAACATAGGCCTATACACTTCCTGGCGAATCACTTGAAACAAGTCATAAATTATTGATAAATAATGTACTGATCTTCATAAAAGTTTGTACTCAGCTGATCAATAATAATCGTAGATGTTTAAAATTGACTTATATGCAATAGAGACCTATATGCCTGATAGGAGAAAATATCCGATTCAAAATAACTTCTACCAAACAATACTTAACTGTCTGACAACACTTGGTTTGAAAAATTAACATCTGACGGAAGCACATCTCTGCAAAAATAAATTTTCTGCTGGAAAACTACTAAACAAATGAAATACTGCGATAAAGCGTCGTATTTTTAAAGATAAATCATGTGATCGTATTTGTACCTTGTATGTGGAGCGTCGAGCACAAGCTCACAGTCGTTCGCTCCCCAGTAGTCTAGTGCGTTATACATGCGTTACTCATGTGCTACTCTCACGTTGGCAATCGCTGGTGATCACTGGTGATAGAATCAAACGTAAATCACGCATTATAATCTTGATATTTATGTGTATATAAAATGTATTGTGTGATTTGGTATATAATTACGCTCCATGCCACCCGGCCAGAGTTTGAATAAATTATTGTCAATTGTCTATTGTGTTTTTTAGTCGGCATTCACGTTACTCTAACGCTACTCATGCGCATATGAACGCTAGACAATCGTTCTGGATCATGACAGTCCATTAATCGCCAGCGCCTCCATATTAAACAAATATTTTCTTACATGCATTGACGCTGATCGCCTAACGCCTATTATGTGAGGTTTATCGAAATATCTCTGTATTTAAATGCGCTCTATCAGGACAGGGAGAGAATGTCAACGACACATAACATTTGTATAACATTTTTACAATGTCGGACCAGTGTCGAAGACGTTGGGCCGACGTTGTATAAAGGTTATACAAATGTTTTGTGTTTGCTACAGGAACGACACATAATAATGGCAGTTATAGAGCAGGTATAGAGCTCATGTGGGGCAAAAACAATGATCATGTTATATTAAAACCTGTAATGGTAAGTTTATTATAGAAAATAAAACAGAAAATAAGAATCAGAAATTATTTTATTTTAATATCCAATGAAACGGTATCCTTTGACAGCGCTGTGATATTCTGTGGAATTCTTATCGTGTATACTTTAGACGTATGATCTGACTAATGTCTAAAAATAGTGAAACATAAAACGAATGTTTTTATATTAAATCAAATATTTAGTTTAGCTTTCAATGTATTTGTAAATGACAGGCCCATTTCACAGCGGGTGTAAAGTCAGAAAGTATGATAGATAAGTGAATATCCCCGGCAGACGCGAGATGTTCAACCAATGCTGGATTATTGTTGGGCCAGCGTCGCAGACTTTTGATGGTTGAACTTTTGATGGAGAGTGAAAAGCATGATAAGTAAAGATCCGAGCAGATACGAGGCGTTCCCCCAATGTTGTTTTCATGTTGGCCAGCGTTGCAGACGGTGGACCAGCATTAAACCGACATTGCGCTCACGTCTCGCGACTGCACACACACTCTGTGGGGCTAACAGTATTTTCACTTAACAACTATCATCTTTGATTTAAAGCGGCTATTAAGGAATACTCAACCCTTTAACCCTTTGACTTCCAGGCCGGGGTGCATGCCAGGATCCAGATATACTGGTGTAGGAGTTATATTTTTCGTCATTTGAAGCTGGAATTGCTAACGCAATTTCCAGCTTCAAATGACGAAAAATACATGAATGTAGTATATATTTGACAAAAATTTGTGTCATTTTATGGTTACGTTCATTGACGAATGACGACGGAAATTTCCGTCATGTATGGTAGTGAAAAGGTTAAGCGCTAAGCACGACTATAGTCGTTTTTAATCTGTTTTATTAGCAAGGTAAATCACTGTTATTGGGAACAAAATGAGTGTCTAATCATCAAATTTGGCAAATATTCGGTCACAAATTAATTATATGTGAGTAATTTGAGACACAACAAGCGGGTAAAAAATGAAGATTACTTAGCTGATAAAGAGTGACACAATTACGCTATAAATCAGTCTGTCAAATAATATAGACACTGATTATAATCCATGCAGGTGTTCGAGTCCACTTGGGATCAAACAAATAGTTTTAGTCCCCTATTTTGCACTTTTGATAACTGGATTTGACATTAAGATTGTGTCATTAACTAAAGCCCGGTACATACGATGAGATTGTCTGATGATATTTGACTCATGAAGCAAGAATCTTACAATTTTATGACCCAAACGAAGTTGTTCAGAAATTCCTAAAGATTATCTTATCGGACAAATCACAAGTTTTGATGCAATAATTTCGGGTGATAATGTGATAATGCAGTGAAAAGCAACACCCCAATATCGAGCAAAGATATGTCATATTTTTTTTAGCTGATCACTTCGGGGTGAGAGGGTGTTTTCTCCGGCGGTGACGTATTGCAGTACTTCATCTATCGCATGGCACGTAACAATTGTCCTATATGTATGTAGCTTGTCACATCAAAGGAGTGCCGCCCAGCCGCCGGCTGATAATTAGACCTGTCTCTATTTCACTTGTCTAATTTACCCTTAACTCACCAAGGAATTCAGTGATTTGTTTTTCCAATTTCGGTGTAACATAATCTAATATACAGTATAACGCTTATTTTTTGTAGGCTAATCATGACCCTGTATAAAAAGAATCAATCTTGTCGAATTTATTGATACACAGTAATAAATAACAATGCAAGAGCTGTAATTGAAGCTGCCAGAAAAACTGTGTTGTGAGGACCACGACGAATAGGAGGTACTGTTGTAGTGTCTTGCATGACAAGTCAACCAAGCCACGGTGACATATCTATGTTACATTCTGGCATCCAGATGTCATATTGACTACTCTATTATGAGGTGTGAATACTGAGTCATGTACACTTGGTCGTCCCCGTGTGTATACGACCAGTCATTCCATGCAGTAAATACCGGTGTATACTTGGTCTGCAGGATGAAATATGCATACTGCCAAACCTTTGAGCAGTTTGAAGCACCGGGGACATCGTGTGATGATCCCTTACTGCAAAAGCTTAATTCATTGAACCCTCCCAGCAAACACAATGCGCTGTTTCAATGTTGATTTATTGTTGGGCCAGCGTCTTCGACGCTGGCCCAACAATAAAACAACATTGGATCCAAGTGTCGCGAGTTGGTAAAATCAGAAGATATTCAACCGGAACACAGCGGCTTCAAGTGGCTGCGACAGTGCTGCTGGAATATGGAAGATGTAATTTAGATTGCAGTCTGCTTTTTAATTGCTATAATTATCACCCACTTTTGAGAATCAATCATAGTCGTGGCCGCGCGCTGTCGTCTTCAACACCCGTCGCAGACAGAGACGTCAATGGAGGCACGGTCGACTAACCACCAATAACCGATGACGGCTCAATGCTGGGCCAGCACGTGTGACGTGGGCCCGTCCTTCAGACAACGTGTTGTCAACACGTAGTACCCGAGCGGACATGATATATTGTCCCTATGTTGTTTTAATGTTGGGCCACCGTCAAAGACGGTGGCCCAACATTAAAACAACACAGGGAAGATCACGTGAGAACCACAGGCGCCGCTCTTCATTACAGATTATATACCCTAAAGCAAAATACCCGATACTTTAAAAGATAAGAATTGTTATGAAATATTTTTTTGTGAACTCACAAGCAGCGCGTTACGGCGATTCCCGTATTATTATTCTGTCAAAATATCAGTAGATGGCCATAGATTCCGATTGAGCATGCACAGAAAATATTTTTTCCATTTTTATGATTGCATTTTGTCAATAATAATTTTGGGTTTGTCAGGCACATTCCTCTGGAATCATAACTCATATCAGTGGTATGCGAAATCCTCACAACCGTACAATTTTTCCATTTAAATTCCAAGCCTGAGTGGGACTCCATTAAAAAAACTTCAAAGGGTTGTTAAAAAGTGACTGTCATTACTAATTAGCTGGCTAATTACACCCTGCATTGTGTGTGCTGTAATGGGTGTCAAAATGGATCATTATTTAAAATATAGGTGTCACAGTGCGACTATTTAGGTCACATATGGATTCCACGAGGCTTTATTAACCCTTTAACCGCCAAATTATTCAATCGGAATTTTCACCCACTTGAAGCTGTGTCTCGCTGACGCGATCCACAACTTCAAGTGAGTGGAAATTATTTAGATTTCACAAAATGCAGGTTAACTATTTTCATATTCTTGATGATTTATGTCACTTTATATGTTCAACTTGTTTAAAAGCTGATATGCAATATGTTAATAATTTAAAAAAAAAACGAATATAATCGGTACCGGCGGTTAAAGGGTTAATGTAGAACTAGAACACCTGCCATTTATAACTTGTCTTAGTTAACTATTATATTGTATTATTATGTGCTTACCATGCGGCTATAAATAAGGGGACACACTGAGCTAAGCTGGAACTCATGTCTCATCACAAATCCTATATCTACTAACTTACACTGTATACCTAGAAGTCATAGATTACTAGTATCAAAAAAAACATAACCAATGCAGTATCAGGCACCTTATATGTCTGAACGGAAGCTGCAAGAGAGAGAACAAACTGATTTGCGTGAATATCAAATCTCAAATTATTGAAGAAAATCCCATGCAAGGTTAATCAAGGTAAAAGACGTTGATTTCACGGTGATATATCATCATGTGGGCTGTGGGAAGACCCCAAGATAACCCGAATTCTTATTTCAAGTCTAATTATGTCATTTATGTTTTCATTAGACAATGAAAACATGATATGTATCTCAAAGTTTTTTTAAATATATTATTACAAACATAATATTATAAGTATTGGAAATTATACCAGACATAGATCTGTTTTTTTTTATGTACACTTCATGTAAAATATTCATACATTTTTGTTTAAGTGGCAATATCACTGTATTAATAAAAATAACTGTGTCTCATTCATAGCGTGATATGTTTGCAATACGATCATACACCGTCAAAAATATAAGCTGGAAACCAGGTGACAGGTGTGAGCCTTGTTCTCCATGGTACAGCCAAACCCGCAGCCATCGCCCATAACAAACATACACTTATACAGATGGCCGACCATGGTACAGCTACTACAGTAAAACCCGTAGCCATCGCCCATAACAAACATATACTAATACCATGGAGCTAGTAGATCTCCATGCTCATACAATGCCCGTCCTCCATGGTACAGCCAAACCCGCAGCCATCGCCCATAACAAATATATACTCATACCATGGAGCTAGTAGATCTCCATGCTGATACAAATGCTCGTACTCCATGGTACAGCCAAACCCGCAGCCATCGCCCATAACAAATATATACTCATACCATGGAGCTAGTAGATCTCCATGCTCATACAAATGCTCGTCCTCTATGGTACAGCCAAACCCGCAGCCATCGCCCATAACAAGCATATACTCAGACCATAGAGATAGTAGATCTCCATGCTAATACCAATGCCCGTCCTCCATGGTACAGCCAAACCCGCAGCCATCGCCCATAACAAATATATACTCATACCATGGAGCTAGTAGATCTCCATGCTCATACAAATGCTCGTACTCCATGGTACAGCCAAACCCGCAGCCATCGCCCATAACAACCATATACTCATACCATAGAGATAGTAGATCTGCATGCTCATACGAATGCCCGTCCTCCATGGTACAGCCAAACCCGCAGCCATCGCCCATAACAAACATATACTTATACAAATGGCCGACCATGGTACAGCCAAACCCGCAGCCATCGCCCATAATAAACATATATTTTTACAAATTGCCAACCATGGTACAGCCAAACCCGCAGCCATCGCCCATAATAAACATATACTCATGCAAATGGCCGACCATGGTACAGTCAAACCCGCAGTCATCGCCCATAACAAACATATACTCATACCATAGAGATAGTAGATCTCCATGCTTATACGAATGCCCGTCCTCCATGGTACAGTGAAATCCGCAGCCATCGCCCATAACAAACATATACTCATACAAATGGCCAACCATAGTATAGCCAAACCCGCAGGTATCGCCCATAGTAAACATATATTTTTAAAAATTGCAAACCATGGTACAGCCAAACTCGCAGCCATCTCCCATAACAAGCATATACTCATGCAAACGGCCGACCATGGTACAGTCAAACCCGCAGTCATCGCCCATAACAAACATATACTCATACAAATGGCCAACCATGGTACAGCCAAACCCGCAGCCATCGCCCATAATAAACATATATTCTTATAAATTGCCAATCATGGTACAGCCAAACCCGCAGCCATCTCCCATAACAAACATATACTCATGCAAATGGCGGACCATGATACAGTCAAACCCGCAGTCATCGCCCATAACAAACATAACTCATGCAAATGGCCAACTATGGTACAGCCAGACCCGCAGTCATCGCCCATAACAAACATATAGTCTACTCATACAAATGGCCAACCATGGTACAGCCAAACCCGCAGCCATCGCCCATACCAAACATATACTCATACAAATGGCCAATCAAGGTACAGTAAAACCCGCAGCCATCGCCCATAACAAACATATACTCTTACAAACGGCCGATCATGGTACAGTCAAACCTGCAGCCGCATCGCAAGACAACTATCAACTCATACAAATGACAAGCCATAGTACAGTGAATCCCGCAATCATCGCCCATAACAAGCATCAACTCATACAAATGGCCGACCATGGTACAGCCAAACCCGCAGTCGATGCCCATAGCAAACATCAACATATACAAATGGTGGACCTTGGTACAATGAAACCCCCAATCATCGCCCATAACAAACATCAACTCATACAAATGGCCGACCATGGTACAGTCAAACCCCAAGCAATTACCCATGACAAGCATCAACTCATAAAAATGGACGACCTTGGTACAGTCAAACCCGCAGCCATGACAAACCCATGACAAGCTCATTGATACAAATGACCAACCGCGTTGTACAATGAAACCCTCAGTAAACGCTCATGAAAAACATCAACACATACAAATGGCCGACCAATCATGGTGCAGTGAAACCAGCGGTCAACGCCCATAACAATTACAACATCAACTGATACAAAAGACAGAGTCACAGCAAAAGGTGTTTTTTTAATTCTGGAAACACAATGTGTGATTCTACTGATTCATTGCAGCAACATTGTTCTCACAATTACTTCACCAGTACGACTATGTAAGGCAGGTAACATTTCGCTTACCATCTTTTACATGTGGGAGTCACCCCGCAAACACTATCAAGCAGATCCGCTAACATGTCAGTGAAATATCAGCAACGATACATTCCGCTCGAATGGATGTGCGACAATTCCACACCAGACCTCAAATTACGACTGTACTCGTTTTCACTGTCAACAAATCATATTTGGGCTGTTAACAGAAAGGATACAGTTTAGGTTCCAAATTGATAAAGTGGGTGAAATTGGATTGTTATGTGTTGGCGCTGTAACGGTTAAAGGGACTGGCCCAGGCTAAAATCATTAAAAAATCGATGATTTTATTTTGGGTTCTTAATATGACCATATGATGTAAAAAAAATGGGCTGATTTCTAATTATTGACAACCATGTCAAAAATAGGGAATTCGGGATTTCGTCTCTATATCTAGCCTAACTGCTGAATGCGCAGCACAAAAATTATACAAATTTGCAGTTCTAGTCTATGTACATGTTTACATCATATGGTCATATTAAGAACCCGAAATAAAATCACCGATTTTTTCATGATTTTAGCCTGGGCCAGTCCCTTTAATAGACGGCTGACATCGTGCGTCGCTCAAATAGATCCACGACATATCTTTAACAAATATGTCAAATTTGAAAATAAACGTTTTTTCACTTTGATCAAGGGTAGAATGATAGTCGACATAATAATGTGCTGTCGGTCTCATGGTTGCTTGCACCATACTTTACTGTAAGATTGATTTCTTCATGCCAAATCTTGTTCTTGCGATATGTCACAATTTGATTGGCGGGAGCGTCATCACGCAACAGGATTCATCATCTTTAAGAAAATAAATACTGTGCTCACTTCAAACAGAGGACACGTCTAATCCCTACATATCGGTAGGTATACGTGTGTCTGCTCTGCAAAGCCAAAGGCGGTATCTGCTTATTTGTAAAGAAAGCAGATACTGCCTTTTGCCTTTGCAGGGCAGTTAACTGTAGCTCTATGACATTCCGGATAATACAGGCAGGACGAAAAATAATTGCTTCCCTCTTGTCTTATTTAGCATGTTTGGTACTCTGATACTAAAGAGGTTATTATTTTCTTGCGGAAAACAAAAGTTGGGGTATTCTATTGAAAACATCTCATTAGTTTATCAAATTATCACCAGTGCCGTCATAAACTCTGGACTTATTATTTATTTTCATGACCGCTGTCACCGGCCTGTGGTACAGAAACAGTCACGTTTTGTCCTTCTCTGCATGCCCTCACTACCCGATGCGCCCTACATTCAGAAATGTAAACTCAGCGTGATTTTGGCCACAATAGATAACATCATGCCTATGAATGGCACCCTGTAACGTTTTTCAGGTGTGTCTTGCTTGGCTGGGCTGCAGGCTCTTTTAAATCTATTCTTGTTGTTATTACCATATGCATGCAGCTTAGAGAACGAACAGCTACTCGGTAGATGTCGCGGGGTTCAGGGCAACAGATTTGTCCCCACTAATCCGACATTGGCCTGTTATTTTGGACCGCCTTCAGCCAAATGTTCTCAATAGCTGAAGCTTAAATCACACATTTTTCTAAGATGTGTAGATTTTACAGTGGTAGACGCTGTCAATTCTCAAATGAAAAAAAAACAACGAAGCCAAGGCTTATTTCTATAATAGATAATGCCTGGAAATTAATTTCTAATTTTGTTTGACAACGATTATCTTCGATGAGCTGTACCATATGTGCTACTGCCAATTAAACACGAGACGTTGACGCAATGCTGGTTTAACCCTTTCAAGCCTGACTTTACCATAGTCATCTTCATACACTACAAGCCGCGAATTGCTGTCGCAATTCTCGACTTGTAGTGGATGAAGATGACTTGGACTGGGTGAAAATATAATGAAAATTGCTAAGTATTAGTAAACGAGGTTCATAGAAATTGTCATTCTAAAACCTTAGTTGTAGGAAAATTAGATCTGTTTTCAGGGATGTAAAATGATGCTTTAATGCATCGTGAGGACTTAAAGGGTTAATGGTAAACCACCGTTTGCGACGCTGGCACAACATTAAACCAGCATTACGTCTCTTGTTTACTGCATGGGTCATAGTGTGTTAGCCCAATATTACACGTCAACAAAGATTATGTCTAAACGTGACGATGCTGAATGGAGGTCAATTGAAAATAATAAACACCTCCAAAATGAATTTGTTTTGACCTCGTATCAAGCCACATAAAAATAATCACATTTTTCTTATTAGACTTTCAGTTGACAGAAATTGTCAGCCCAAAAGGACAAAAACTGGCGATTTTTGTAGGAGCGTCATCGATTTTTAGACCAGACCAGTTAAAATATCGTCATTTGGCTGCGCTTTACAAAGAAACACCCTAACTCATTCCACACAGGCGATGATGGACTGCACATTTTTGGGTCAGGGGTGTCTCGCGTCCCAGGCGTCCCTTGCGTAAATTATTCTCCTGTGTGCGCAGGTAAAAAATGCGGCGGGGATGCCATGTGACCCGGTACACAGATCTCCTCCCACTGGGGCGACCCTCCAACAAATTATCAACAGGGGGCCGGGTGGGGCTCCAAATCCTGGATAAATGGGGACACTCTGGTGCCAGCACCGTAACTTGGTCACATGGGGTCCCCACAAAAACGATACACGACGTTGGTTTAATGTTGGTCCAGCGTCTGAGACGCTGGGCCAACATTAAACCAACATCGGGTCGATGTCTCGCTTCGCCTTATACCCCCTTCGTCATCAAATTAGACGCACCCTGGCGAAATGACACAGAGAGTCTCGTGTTTTCCAAGATAGAACTAGTTTTAGCAGCTCATCTGGCCGCTCGTCTGCTTCTTCTAAAATACCTCGTTTACGTAAGCACGTGATTAAATTTAGCGTTACCAAACCTTCGCGTCACCAGTGTTAACGTGATCTATAATGTATCGACGATATCGCACGGAACAAAAAACGAATGAGTTAAAGCATTGAAACATTTGCTTTTTTCAAAGATGAGAGAAAGAAAAATGTATAAATACGCTTTAAAAACTTGGGCTCAAGTTTGGCATTCTACACTCTAATATAAATAACAGTTGAATCACGGCAGTGATTGGTTGATCTCATCAAGTGACAGGCTGAACCACTCTTTAATTGGCCGGGGGTAGAATACCACACTGATCACATCAGCCAGTCATTGTCGATGGCACACAAACATCGAAGTAAATACGCAAAACAATCTTTGAATAAATACGTCTTCGAATATCATCAGCATTTTTTATCAATATTAGTACGGGAAATATAACCCTGTTACTCGTTAGATACCGAACTACAATATATTTAAGCATATACGGCATTTTTTCTCAATCTAGTGGCAATAAGATATTGAATGTTTTAAAATAAAGCATAACAATCCTGATATAAAAGCTTATTATAAAACTAAAAATATGCGTCACCAATGTCATCGAAAAAGTAATTTATCTAGAGTTTAGCTCGATAATAACACTAAAAATAGCAGCGCATACAATAAGTTAGTTATTTACCCACAGCCTGATTCCGTCCTATAATTATCTGAAAAATATATACAGAAGAAACATTGTATTTGAATGTGTTAACAGCTTATCAACATCGTGATCAATACTTCTGTATAGAGACTAATACGTAACTATGTGGGAAAAATACAACGGTGACCCTCAGAGCGCTAAAACATTTCCGTATTAACCATGGGGAAAAAAGGGTTATTTTTAATTTGAAATCATCATATATGTCTTAGTTAGCTCCTTCTGCTTCATTTGAATACCTATGTTATGGGTCTACGACGATTATAAATATGTTTACTCTTTCAGTGCGGGAATCGACTTTGGAAGTCAGAATCTGATGTCTACAGATGTCATATTCTTGAAAAGTAGGCAGTTACTGCCTTTTGGCTTTGCAAAGCAGTGTACATCCGCTGCGACGCTGGCCCAACATTAAAACATCATTGTTTCAACGAGTCGTGTACATCAGCTCACACACCCATACTTGTTTAGTATCACTCGGGTATTCAGGTGTCATAAGTTCTCATTTTCTATTCACCTATTGACAGGGTCACAAATAGATACAAGCCTGGTGTTTGAACAGTGATATGATCAGTGTGTGTTATTTTTCTCTCTTTCGCCTCCAGCAGCTTGTCTGATGTTCAGGAGGGAAGATTGTGTAGATTAGGAACTGAAATTAAGCGCACGACTACGTGAAATAAATATAAGTACAACCTAGATTCCTGAATTTAGCCAGAATACCAGGAAAATAGTTAGCTAATTGTTTGCTAAACATTAACAGGTTCCAGACTAACTAACTGTGATGAGACACTAACTAACTGATATTTATTACATGTTAGGTAGAAAAAAACACCACATGGTTAGTGATATAGCCAGCTTACTACCTAACTGACGGGGAGGGGAAAAATAATAATAATAATAATAATTGGTGTTTATTCAACTAATAAGACATGACAAGGCTGAAGAATTGTCATTTTACATAAAAAATTAAATACAATATATACATGATGCGATATTAAAATTGAATAAGGTAAATAAGTTAAATAAGTTAGATAAGTTAAGTAAGGTAACAGGCATTTTCCGGAAACACATGATCTGCAGGCACAATGACTAGGTAGAATATATCAAACATCATTCAATAATTTAATAAAGAACATAATTGGGCTGGAGCTGAAACGACCAGACTTGGTAGGCAAGTGTAATGAATCCGGCTTTAGGCCACTTTTGTGCACATACAGGCTAAATTGGGCCGGGAGAACCTCCTGAGGATGGTGAGATGAGTGAGATGACACTGTCCTCCAGACACAGGATTCGAAATTCAAACCCTGGAGGTCTGAGGCCGAGTACGCTACCTCTCAGTCACGGAGGTTCCTCACAATACTGAGTTTCACGAGTGGATGGTGAAGAAACATTTTTGTTTCTTTCATACCGCCGAGACCGGGAAACGAACCTCGAAATCTGGCGTGAAAGGCAGCGGTGCTAACCACTATCCTAGGGCCCCCGCCCGACGGGGATGGGTGTAGTGGTTAGCACTGCAGTCTGTCACACTGGAGCTCACAGTAAAGATTCAGTATTATGGGGAGCCTCATTGATTGATAGGTAACGTTTTCAACCTCAATCACTAGAGATCGAATTTCGAATCCTGTGTCTGGAGGGCTGTGCCGTCTGATACATCTCACCATCCTCAGAAGTTTCTCCTGGCCTACTTTATGTACAGGAGAGTGGCCTGAAGAACGATCCATTCATTCATTCTAGCCACTAAAGACAAAACATTTGTATAGCATAAATTATACCATGTCGGCCCAACGTCTTGTTATACAAAATGCTTTGCCTTTACTGGGTAACTAGCGAAACAGTAAATGAATGAATGAATCAATTAATGAATGAATGGGGGTTTAGGCCACCTGTGTGCACATATAGGCTAAACTGGGCCAGGAGAACCTCCTGAGGGCCCTGGCGGTTTAAGGTCCGAGCACGCTATTTCTCTCGGTCACAGAAGCTTCCCACAATACAGAAACTTTGCGTGTGAGCAGGGAAGAAACGCTTTGTTTCTTTGAAACTTGAAGGCCAGAGTGGGGTTCGAACCCGCGTTCTCCGACTTTCTAAGCAGATTTAACCACTGCACCAGGGCCCCCGCAATTGCCAGTCTCGCTGCGTTGTTCTGATCATAACACACAGTACAGTATACGTAACGTGGTATTTTCTGCACGCTTTGCTGCCTCTTCTGTTCTGACTGGGGCAATTGAGTTGTCAGCTTCAATAATGTCGGCAAGGGCTTGTATTCAGTGAGTGAAGTGTGCTCCAATGTCTGTCATGTGTGCACCTGTGCGTGCACAGAAACAAACATTCAACTCAACAGTGTGGACGATTTAAGCAGTCAAATAAAATAAATGTCTCATTTTCCATTCAGATTTTAAAAAAACTTGCTGCTGCACACAAAATGAAAATTGGCTCGAATGTCACAACATAGTTGTCAAATCATAAGAAGTAGATTGACACAGAATATAGAAGACTAGAATGAGAAGGGAATTTGAAAGTGTTCCATAAATTGACCCTACCATTTGGTCTGTTTAAATTTTTCAGCGTGTACTCTACGTGAGACACACAACCGGTTTTACCAACATTCAATACTTAGAACCACCAATTAGTCCTGTGGTATTAGCGGGTCGTATTAACCCTTTCAGCTTAACCCATAAAGCGCTGAATTAAATAATTGAAATTTTCACCCACTTGATGTTCTGTCTCGTTTCGATTACAGTAACTGATTTAATCGGATAATAAAACAGATTAAAAATGATTAAAAATGGTCGTGCTTAGCGCTTAAAGGTTTAAACAATTGTAAAATTAACAACCGGTGCAAATTTTTAGCCATCTTTTTGTCATTTTGTTGAATACTATCCCAGAAAACACGGTACTTTGATCCAATTATGTAATGTTGGACCAGCATCGTATGCGGTGGTCCAGTCAGTAAGTAAGCCAACATTAGATCTACTTCGCGTGATGCTGAAGTGCAATTATAGTCAGCAGGTGTTTTAGCATATTAGTAACGTTAGTCGTGTTTCTACTATTTTACTACAAGAATAATTTTACCCTCTATCTTCAGCACATATTTTGATCTTATCAGTTCATAATTGATTTTTTTTAAACGCGGCCTCTGTTCATGAACAATAACTTTACCATGCCGAAAATATTCGTTTTAATCTACCTATATATCTCTGCGCTCTTTGACCGGGCAACATAAAATATCCTTTTTCACTCATAGATAATATATAATTGACCTGATAATTTATTCTTACATTTTTGCTGATTTATGTATTACTCTACTCATAGTGTACACCCCCCAGGTAACATAACACCGAAGAACTTGAATATCAAGAGCCAAAAAATAGTAACTTGGGCCTATACTTACTTAAAAAATAAGCAGTAAGCATTCACTGCTTTTTCACTTTTGATGGTAGAATAGATAGAACATGACTTGTATGTCTTTGTATCCACGGTTAAGACACAAAATAATAGCAACGACATCGATAAAACAAGAAGTCCAAAATGGCCTAATCCTTTAACCGCCGGTGTCGCATATATTCGGGTTTTCAATTTTTATTAGCACATTGAGTACCATCTTTTAAACATGTTAAAGATAAAATGTGACATCAATCAGCAATATTTGAAAACAGTTGACCTCCATTTTGTCAAATCTGAATAATTTTCAATCACTTGAAGTCGTGGATCGCGTCAGCGAGACACAACTTCAAGTGGATGAAAATTCAGATTGAATAATTTGGCGGTTAAAGGGTAAAGGGTAAAGATAGGTGTCGACAAAGTAGGCAAACTATAGTAACAACAAAAGAGTTCATTGCTCCAATAAATCAGAATGATATTAATAAAAGTAACCTTGAAGCAGCTAGCGAAGCATATAAGAACAAAATATTCACAGCTAAAAAAATAATCCTTCTCCACGGTTGTGAAATCCGAAGATAAGAAAACACTTGGAAAAGTGATACACTTGGAAAAGTGTATCTTAATTGTTTTAACCTAATACATGTATGGTGTTTGGTGAAACAGGTCGATTTCCACTTTCTGTTTGATCAGAACAAAAATGTTTTGGTTTTTTGCTAAAAGTTTCTTTTAAGAAGACAAAGTGAATTACTTATTATAGTTCAAAATTTTCTGTATTATCAATAATCACATATTTTATTCTGATCTAGATGTTTGAAATATATCACTGATTCTTTACTTAACCTAGGCTTTTTTTATATTTGACTTCCTCAAGATAAAGTGGTAAAGCAATGTTTTAGTAAATGTGTTCTCTATAGAGTGTTTAGAAACAATTTAAATTTGAACATTATCTGTTCTTTCTCTCACCATATATCAGAAAAGTTGTATGCCGTTTCAGAACATTCACGCATAATTTGCCCATTGAAAAACGCTGTTCCCAGCAGACACAAGATGTTGAATCAATGTTGGTTTAACGTTGGTCCACCGTCTACGACGTTGGACCAACGTTAAACCAGCATTGATTCAACATCTTGTGTCTGCTGGGTTATGACAATACTCCATGTGAAGATGTAATTGCGACCAAGTAAGTGAACAATTTCATTTTATACTTGAATACTCAACTATGAATAAACAACGTGAAAGTTCTCTACTTCTTTGGTAGACGCTAGACTTACGTTACTTTTGTCATCAGAACGGCAACATTCCAAAGTTTCATCAATCATGACAAAAAATAATTTAAAATCTGGCAATGTAGAAAATTACTACTATTTAAAAATGTCATTTATTTTCATGAGACCAAGAAGCAATAATGTTTTTGATGAGAGGAATACGCTGATTGGATATAACTATGTCGGAATATTTAACCAATCCGCCATGGCGTTGCACGTATTACTATTCGGTAAACAGTACGAGAAGGGATCGTAAAACTAATAATAATACGCAAATATTACGTGCAAAATCCTAATTGGGTAGGTCAATTAAAGTTTGCAATTTGCCTTTTAAGAGCAAACACATTTATATTTAGGTGCACATCTCAAATACAGCACCGGTTGTAAATTATAACAGGTCTATTTCTAAAATGTAGGATATTTTTACCTTGACATGTTTTCGATTATTTGAATGTTCTACGTGAAAGCGCTTTTACAGCGGCGGGTATCTACCGAAAAATGATGTTGTGACGCTGTGTCAACTTTACAGCAACGTGATTCGTTCAACGTTGTTACAACGTCATGTCATGTTTTTGTAAGTGGATGCGCAGTGTGTTCCTCTGTGCAAAGCCAAAAGGCAGTTACTGCTTATTTTTCAAGTAAGCAGTTACTGCCTTTTGGCTTTGCAGTAGTCAGTTGAGCGCTTTTGCTTGTCAGAAGGCTCCAGGTGTAGCCTGTGGTAATCATCTACAAAATGGATCATCTGTCACGCTTGACTGGAGAACGTGTGGTACATACAGCCATACATCTCATCATCTGTGACACTGATTGGATCAAGTCTTCAACTTAAAATGACGGAAAAATCATGTCTACTGCGTCTTATCGGATCTCTTACATATCTGAGACAAGATATGTCTGCCCCTTGGAATTAAATAGTCGTATCTGCCTCTTAGTTGTAGATATGTAGCTAAGCGTAGTCTCCCATGTACAGTTTATAGATGGCTATATAATATGAGATCATTGTATTGTATTGTATTGTATTGTATTGTATTGTATTGTATTGTATTGTATTGTATTGTATTGTATTGTATTGTATTGTATTGTATTGTATTGTATTGTATTGTATTGTATTGTATTGTATTGTGTTGTGTTGTGTTGTGTTGTGTTGTGTTGTGTTGTGTTGTGTTGTGTTGTGTTGTGTTGTGTTGTGTTGTGTTGTGTTGTGTTGTGTTGTGTTGTGTTGTGCTGTGCTGTGCTGTGCTGTGCTGTGCTGTGTTGTGTTGTCTTGTGTTGTGTTGTGTTGTGTTGTGCTGTGCTGTGCTGTGCTGTGCTGTGCTGTGCTGTGCTGTGCTGTGCTGTGCTGTGCTGTGCTGTGCTGTGCTGTGCTGTGCTGTGTTGTGTTGTGTTGTGTTGTGTTGTGTTGTGTTGTGTTGTGTTGTGTTGTGTTGTGTTGTGTTGTGTTGTGTTGTGTTGTGTTGTGTTGTGTTCTGTTGTGTTGTGTTGTATTTTATTTTATTGTATTGTATTGTATTGTATTGTATTGTATTGTATTGTATTGTATTGTATCGTATCGTATCGTATCGTATCGTATCGTATCGTATCGTATCGTATCGTATCGTAAAAGCTACTGTATCGCATCGAGTCGCATCGTGCCGTAATAATTGTATCGTATTTATGGCAGTACACAGGTGGATCCGGGAATTAAGAAAAGAGTTTGACCTCCACCTAAGGCCACAATATTTTATCTGCTTATACATTTTAGCGGCTAATGTGGTGTCGGGGTTCTTCCTTGCGACATTTGGTGAATTTCGGAATATGTGTCTTTGCATTTCGCGAAATGACACTCCGCGTTTATCCTCCACTGATAAATATCACTCACTCAGGACTTGTAATTAAATCAATTATATTATTTTGTTCATGTAAAGCATTTATTTTTCACATTGTCAGGCTTTGAAAATCACCCTAGAATATATATTATGATCGTTTTGCTTATACTAGTAAAATAACAACTATATGTAGACTCCACGATCCCGTAGTTTTATTTAGTCACTGTTCTGATAATTCCAAAAATGACTGAACCACATCTGAGACATGTCATTTGTCGCGATGGTGATCTTGACAATTGATATGCTTAAACCGCTTTGAACATTCCGACCTGAGATCCGATAATGTATAATCAAGAACGTTATAGAACGTCCTTGTTATAATTAACAACTGTATTTTTTAAGTGCAAAGACTTGTGCAGGAAGTGAATAGATCTGATGTTTATCGCACACATCAGAATGACGTAAAAAAGCAGATTGAACATTTCAACAACGCCATTCGCGAACCTATGGTGGAAAATCTGATAAAAATCTGCATTTGAGAATATCTCGAGAAACATGATGCGTTCGCTCAACGTCGTCACGAGACTGGACAAACATCGCCGATGTCGAGCCAATCCTGAGCCGCAATCCAGTATACCCGGGATTGTACACAGAAGGCTGACTAACGTTTTCCAGAATTTCCCCACTAATATCTGACGCCATCCCAATGCCGACATAATTAAAGACGAATGTTCCCAACTTTGGCCCAGCATTGGGATTCGATTTTTTTTGTTAGCACCATTAGTGAGTACCACAGCCAAAGCCAAAAGGCAGTAACTGCTTACTCTTCGAGTAAGCAGTTACTGCCTTTTAGCTTTGCGTGATTACTGCCTTTTGGCTTTTGCAGAGCAGAGGGTGAGAGAATCCGGAGATGCAATTTGAAGCAGTATCTGACAGGATGTGTCAGTGCAAGATTTATCTGGTGACCCCTTTACCTCCAGTCATCTTTACTCACTCAATCAACCCTTTGAGTCCCGTGTCAGCAGATGGGACAGATTTCCCCCCATTGGCTTTCCATGTATAGGCGTGCGATATTATTTGTAAAATTAAAAGGTTTTATTGACCGTTTACATGTCAATTTTGACATATTGGTAATTTTTTCTTTTTTCTTTTTTTTCGTATGTTTTTTTTTATGCGGCGCAAATCAGTTATACGTTCGGTTGTCATTATCCCATGAATTTTAACAGTTTGGGTCACTGCATATGTGTGCACCAGAAAGTTATCGGCAGCAGCGGGATTCGAACCAGGAACCCCCGGGCTCTGAGTCAACCATGCTACCAATGAGCTATCCTGGCGCCACTTAAATAGTTAGGTGTTTTTTTCGTTGATAATCATCATCGTCAAGGAGCTGCACATTTTTCACCACATTTGCGAGATAGATTGTCTTATAATTTAATAAGTTTAAGGGGGATTTTGTAACTCATTAAGCGCTAATCAATAATCGTATTTAATCTGTTTTATTAGCAGGATTAGCAGGGTAAATAACAGTTGTTGGGAATGAGTGTTTAAACATCAAGATTTGCAAATGCTCGGTCTCAAATTAAGCAGATATGAGTAACTTTCACCCACTTGAATTTATGGGTGGCGGTGGCGAGACACAACTTCAAGTAGGTGAAAGTTTATAGAAAATAACTTAGCGGGTAAAGGGTTAACCCTTACATTGTTAACTCTATGTATTAAAAAAGGTTAAATCTACGTCCTATATTTTGTGAGCAGGTGATTGTTGCTAAATAACTAAACATTTCACTTCTATAAACCCACTGTTTTTTCCTATTCAATAGGTCCAATCCGAGCAAACACAAAACATTTGTATAACATTTGTACAACGTCGGCCCAACGTCTTCTATGCTGGTTCGACATTGTACAAATTTTATGCAAAAGTTTTGTGTTTGCTGGCATAGGCTTGTTTTATTGTTACAGCAACAGATTGTACGGTGGCTTTTTAGAGCCACCATAAATACAAGTTAAAAATTGTGGAAAAACAAGTTATAGTTGTCGTGATGCAAGTTAGACCTGTAGAAATACAAGTTAATGTTGTGGAATTAAATCTTATCTCTGTTGAAATGCATGTTAGATTTGTTGAAAAACAACTTAGTATTTATAAAACTTAGCTTGTAATTCAACTTATACATCAGCAACAATAACTTGCATTTCGACAACTCTCAACTTGCATGTCGCGAAATACAAATTACCATCATGTTAGCCTTTAAACGACGTGTTTTATTAAACAAAAGTATTTTTGTCTTCTCAGTATTCACATTTTTTTCCGCAAATATATCACTTGTATTTCCTGTTAGCTAACAATTGCGCTTACGTACATTGTGCCAACGGTGTACCAACATCTAATTTGCTGGGATCTCTGGTATGTCTTATCAGCGAATGGCTCCCGCGACATGGATGACATAAATTATCCTTATCCCCCTTAAGGCGTTATAAAATGTGGCAAGCTACAAATGCTGCTGCGCCTTAGCTGTGTAGAAATACAAGCTAATACCAAGAAGGTTATATTGATAACCTCCTTGCTAATACTGAGACAAAGTTAATTTGTATTTCGCGACATGGCCATACAAGGAATGCTGCAAAAAACGCGGTGACTGAAATGCAAGTTATACCTATTGAAATCCAAGTTAGTGTTAGCGAAATACGAGTTGTTTTTTATCGAAGTTAATCTTAACTTGTTTTTCAGCAAGTCTAACATGTATTTCAACATAATTAAGATATAATTCGACAACATTAACTTTTTTCTACACCTCTAGCTTGTATCGCGACAACAATCACTTGTATTTCGACAACGTGTAACTTGTAATCGTGATGGCCCTATAACAAGCCACTGTGGATTGTGCTAATAAAATGACTGGGAATGTCTCTAGTCTTGACTGGCCCTGAAATGGTCGAACCAAATCCTGCTAAATATCCTTCTGGTATTCTACTGGTTTTAACCCTTTAACCCATACGCCACTGACTTATTTGTTTTATGGGTGTTTTATTTTGATTCTTTGAGTGCGGAGACCGTCTTTATACGTCAGAATCTGACGTCTGAAAAAGTTAAGCCATAATTATCACCATAATCGTTTTTAATCCATTTTATTATCAGATTAAATCACTGTTATTTGTGAATATTTGTGAATAACATGTGTGTTTCAACATCAACATTTACAATTTTGTAGTCTTCAATTAAACAAATTTTTTTACCTACTCATGGTGGACCTGGTGGTCACACAATCATAATCGATCCCTGAAATGGTTGATCATAATATTTAAAAAAAAACTTATTGTTTTTTTCATTATTATTAGCGGGCGCTTTTGCTTTTCTTCCAATGTTCTGTGTACTCATTTTCCTCACAGTCGTATGATCTATGTATATATGAGCATTATATATCTTTTACTTTTATCCATTTTTCAGATTTTCAAGGCTCATCTATAAGAGAAAAAATCACAGCACTGCTTCAAATTGATAGATGGCTACATATTCAACTCTGTGGGGACAAATTTGCATCTGTGGAAACGGATTTGAATCTGTGTCCTTAAATTCAGACTAATCTGCGGTCACCGATTCAATGTAATCTGCGGCCACAGACTCAAAACTGTGAGAACATTTTGAGCAGCTTTGAAATTGCTAATGTACCTTTTAGTATATAATGGTATATATTCCTCAGTTATTTTCATTGCTAAATATAATCAGTTCTTAGCATGGACGCATTTAATTGTCTCAAAATGTATGTACGAAGGTTGAATATAGGATAATCTACTCTCTCAAATCAATAGTATGCTTACACTGTCCAAAGGCGTGTTATGTAGGGTAACATGATGTAAACGAAATGTAAATAGTATTTAAATAAATTGCACGTTTTAGGTCCCAGGGGGGGGGGGATTGTGGTATTTTGCACACCAAAGCTCTAAAAATACCTTTCCAACGAACTAATAAACACAGAGATGGCCCACATTAACACAAGTCATTATCAGAATAGGGTCTGGGAGAATTAGTCGTGAATGAAGAAATGGAATGAATCAGATCCGGGCCCCTAAGGGTGCTCCGAAGAGAAGTGATGACAGCCAGATGATGCTGATCCCGGCGGCTGCTGAGGCAGAGGGCAAGCGGGATGCTGACAGGCTACATGACACTAAGTAGCTGAATCCCAGAAACCCAGAGGAGTGCGGGCAAAGCCGAGGTGACGGTGGGCCAACTGCTCAGCAGTTGGCCGACCGTCATTCCAGCTTTGCGAAAAGTCAGATGAAAGAGACACCATACTCTGTTAACTGTGACGCTTTGGTGCCCAGAGATTAAAAAACATAAATACCGATTGGAGATAATATCCACTATTTTAGTGATTAAGTGAAGCAGTCTCGTTAATCAATTGATATCACTAATAACAAAAATGTATGGTATTTTCTGATCTATGGGGTTTACATTATCGAGCTTGGAAAAACAACTCATTAGTCATAATGATTGGAACAATATCGCAGCCGACAATAGTATGATTTCATATTTTACGAAATAGGTGATTTGAAAGTTGATACTCTACGATTTATCTGTGTTACAGACGGACACACTTGTATCTTTCTTCAAACATCCGTTGAAGTTTGCTGTCACAGAAAAAAGTTCGATAAAATTGGGCAAAATATGTAATGTAGGCCTCAAATGTTTGACAAAGCAAATGACATTTTCACTTTTATTATATAATTAGATCGCTGCTGATGGACCTACGTTTTTCCCTGTCAGGAAAGCAGACATACACAGGTTGAAAATAAATAGTCAAAAGTTTTTCCTGACTATTCCCGATTTATAACATTTATATACATGCATAGCCACATGCTTGCATATAAATATATCCACCGAATTTAATATAGGGTGTTTTAACTTATAGTATTTAAATTATTACCCACTTGAACTTGTTTAAGTTGTGGGTCGCTATACGGCGACCCACATTCAGGTGAGCAAAATATCTTTATATCTGTACAGTTTGAATACAAAGATATACCAATCCTGCTAATTGTAGGCCTATGCTCATTTCCTTTCCTGAAGGACAAACGTAAATGCTAGAAACGCCAGGCAAGCATATGGCCATAAACCAATGTTGGCCTAATGTTTGCCCAGCGTCGTAGATGACGGGCCAACATTAAAACAGCATTGGTTTAACGCCTTGTTTAACAGCATGTGTTTGCTGGGCGGTTATGGACGAGATTAGCATTCAAGGGTTATTATTTAAGTTACGATAGAGCTACTTTCGTGGCAATTCACTTTTAGCTTGTTAAAAATGTTAACATCAAAATACGTTAACAAACCAAAGTGTCCCAAAATAAACACATACAATAATACCGTGCGCTCTTTTACGACTTAACTGTAATATGCAACAAAATACATGAAATATAATTAAAGTACCATTTTTTAATTAAAACCCATCTAGGCCTATATATGATATGCTCTTATGATCCGTATATCTTTTAACTAGTCCTATAGAAAGTTGCCATTTGGAGATCCACTATAAATCCATGTGATTGGGATCAAAGCCCTCTGATATCCAGCCAGACACGATACGCTGAGTCAACGTTGGCTATATGCGGGGCCAGCGTCGCAAAAGGTGGACCAACATTAAGCCAGCGGATGGCCAGCATTCCGTGTTTGCTGAGTTGAAGCGAACCATCCAGACAGACCCTGGAGATTAAAAATGCACCAGTACAGGGAACACCAGTAAAGATCACACACGCTCAGCTGATTAACATTCTACCCATGGAGGAACACAAATCATAGGCGTAATATCCAGACGACACCTCGGTATCAAGTCAACGTTGCATCAATACTGTGCCAACGTCTCCATTGAGGCAATGTTGGGTCAATGTGCATTCGCTTGGAAGTTTATGCCTGCGGTAAAACAGACTTGTGATTCGAGAATCGTGCAAAACAAGTGTTTTCAATAAAAACGAGATTCGGTGTGAGTTCGTGAAATAATTAGTACCACTGCGTATTACGTGTGCGATAAATAAATGTATGCTATTATTCATAAATATGTGATAGACAAAGAAAATACACTACGACATATTTGATTATTTTACGATGAACACACATATTATATACGTGAATATACACTTGATATGTGTTTTGATGTGTCTCAAGGTAAAGTAAAGATATATGGATCTACAAGCAGGCCAGGCGTGGCTGCCGATCCCATGATGCGGGGATCCTGTCAGACCACAACAAGTATTTATCCGTTGTACTTTAACCCTTACAGCGCTGAAATAAATTAGTATAATCCATGGAGGCCAAGTTTTTTTTCAATTTGAAATCATTATAAATGTCTTAGTCAGTTCTCTCCGATTCATTTGAACACCTATGTTATGGGTCTACGGCCATTATAAATGGTTTAATTCTTTCAGTGCGGGGACCGTCTCTAGACGTCCGAATCTGACGTCTACATACGTCAGATTCTGACGTATGAAGACGGTCCTAGCGCGGAAAGGATTAAAGTGCGCGCTATAATAAACGTAGTTATATTTCGTCATTATATTTATTCACTGTGAACATCTTTAATCAACCAATTATAACACTTCTATAGCGTCTAAATCTTGAGAGGGCCGATCTCAGGGGCGCACGAATCCTTATCATGATCACGTGTCATAATCCAGGTCAAATCAACTTCGTCAATAGGAAGCCGGACAGCCTATAGTAGTAGTCCAGGAGCACGAATCTGAAAATTTGGTTTTGTTCAACACCAAAAGTAACCAAGGTTTGACTAGCTAGGATTATGGTATAAACATTCTAGAACAACACCAGGTAGTGTGTACAATCAAATTGTGGTCCCAAAAATATTTATAAGCAATTTTAGGGTAGGGAGGTGTATGAATGGTACTACTTCAGAAATTGAAATATATCTTTGTCAATACGAAATCAATTTTGAAGATTATAGCATCAAAATTTAATGTGATTAGACGTTCATGTCCATGTAAAAAAAACATAACAACAATGTTTAAGTTATGATGGTCAATGAAGGTCACATATTGTAACACGGCGATCTTAGAAGATATTGTGTTTTCACGCTACATGTACTTAAGCATCATTTGTTGAGCAATAAAATTATTGCAATAAAATTAATGCCATATTCTGATATAATTTTCTCTCGTATGCCTGCAAGATTCAAATAAGTTAATAGTAAAATAAGTTATAGATTATCATATCACACAAAATGTTACGTGATCTGTTATAGTAACGAGCTGTGCAAAATAACATCAATTCAGTTTACTTTTGTAGTTAGTACTGTAGCTGTTACCATGAAAAGTCCAGCTCACAGCTTTTGTTTGACACTTCACAATGTCTTTGTGTGTTTTTTTTGCATACTGGATAGGTAGTTACACTACATGTAATTAAATTAGTTTCGAAAGAGCTAAGTACAGTAAGTTATGTACAAGTTATTGTACAGTAAGTTATTTTCCTTGCAGTAGCTTACTGTCAATTCATTTTACATTATCTTACTGTAGAACGAGTGCATTCTGGAAGCAGATCCGTATTCATTAACTTGAAGCTGTTGACACACCCATTAAACAATGATGCAACTTCTATAGAGATTATTTAGCGTTTGAAACGGACCAGGAAATGTAAATTTGCATAGGCCTAGCATCGACATAAATATGGTGATATAAGTCGAAACTGGAATATATAGCGCTAAGTGGTGTAGTGCATAAGGTAAAAAGCAGTGGTCCCAGTACCGAGCCTTGTGGAACTTTATATAAAAGTGTAACTTTATCTGTCTTTTATTCTTACGGATTGATGCCTATTTTTTTAAATGAGAAAACTAAATTTGAGCTTGACCAGTTTTCCCATACTACCTTGCTGGAAGTGTATTTGATAACGCAGCATGGTCAATGATGTCGAAAGCAGCCGACAAGTCAAGCAGTGTTGTAGCCTCGCCCTTGTTAATGCTGACAGTGATGTCGTATTATACTTTCAGTAACGCTGATTCTGTAGAATAGTATTTCCTTATTGTAATGGATTAGCAAGATGTTTATTTTTATGTCTGCTTGCAAACGGTTGGTCAAAACCTTTCTTAAATTTGGGCAACAGGCCTGTAATATAATGTTTAAGTTCGTTTCTAGGAAAGGAAGTTTTTTAGGGGGTGGCCTTAAATCCCAGCAAACAAAAAACAATTGTATAACATTTGTACAACGTGGGCCAAACATCTTCGACGGTCGTCCAATATAGTACAAATGTTATACAAATGTTTTTTTGTTTGTTGGGATGTAAGGCCACCCGTGTTTGCTGGGATGTGCTTCTTTGGAATTTTGAGGAAATGTACTATCGACATCGACAAACAGCACGACCTTCTATGTATCATCACAGTCATCAAGAATTCTTCAATTCATCTCTCTGTGGGGATCATCCAGGTGCACTTCTCTGTCTGTTTGACCTCTGACCTGAGTGTACACCCCGCAACACGGGCACCATTCATCTGTAGACTTATAGCCAAGTTGAGCAATACAAATTACCTATAGGTTCACATCAAAATCATTAAGTGAGAATTAGGATATATCAGGAGACTCAAATGAATGTAATCGATATCTCAACCAGACAATATTTTTTGTTTTTATTTTGATACGTCGTATTTGTACATATTAATGCGTTTCATACATAGAGGTCACATACCATATACCAGTCAACTGAAACATAGGCCTACTAGGTCAATTGGATAATCATTAAAAAATGTCGAAGCGAGAATATTTCTAATTAATTGATGTACATACACATAATAAGCAGTCTATTATGTGTAATGTCTACGGTGACCCATGATAACGATTTAAAATTGTAAAATGTATAAGAAACACATTCCCTCTGATATATATTAGTGGTGGCTGAAATCTGGTAAAAGGCTCTACAATAAAAACCCTTCAACCGCTAATCACGACTATAACTGTTTGGAATCTCTTTTATTAGCCGGTTAAACAGCTATTTGTCGCGACCCACAACTTCAAGTGAGTGAAAATTAAAACTCTATTACTTCAGATGTCTTCAGGTCTTTCCGCAGAGCGTTTTTCTGCTTTTAGTGTAGTTTGTAGATGTTTTACGCAGGTTCTCTGGGTGCACACCACAGTAAACCACTGAAATGTTTAGCGAAATCGACCGTTATTAAATCAAATAAGAAACAGCCCAACTTTCCACCATATCATGTCACACTGAAAACAGCCCCTCAGTAAACTTCGTTTGAGCAAGCAAGATACATTGACCCAACGTTGTTTCAATGCTAGGCAACCGTCTACGATGCTGGCCCAGCATTATAACTACAGTTGCCGAACATCTCGTGTTTGCTGGGTTTTGTTGGGTTTTGATTTGGTGTTGCTATCCAACAAACCCGAGATGTGCAACTTTATGCTGGATTAATGCTGGACAAGCGTCTGCGACGCTGGCCCAACATTAAGCCGGCATAAAGTTCACATCTCGTGTTAGCTGGCATGGATCTGGATCAGTGAGATTCTGGCACTGTGGATGTGATCCCGGTGTGATCATCCCGAGCTGCGCGGGGAGCGGGGCACGGACTGCCTCCACCCCTCTCTCCTCTCCACAGTCCACTGGTCCAGAACTCAACCCCCGAGGTGAGCCGCCAGTTAATCTTGAGGTAAATGAGGCCTCCCCCGCGGGGCCGTGAGATGGGATTATCCCGGGTAGGCCTCCTGCGGACCCCCGCCCATCCCCGTCCGGATCACGGTCAGCAGACGGCCTGGTGCTCGCATTAACGCAAGACTGATGGGAAAAACGTCAGGGGGAGCGGGTCCCGTCCCCACCGAGAGCGCCCCCTTATGGCGACTTTTCGACAGTAAGCCTACCTCAGGAGGGGAGACCAGGGGTAGTGGGCACAGGGGTGACGCATAGGCCTCAGAAACCACGCACGGCAACATCAAACCAACATAAGATCAGCATTTATGTTAGATGCGCCGTATTATGCCATCATTACGTCATTCCATTTCATTCAAATGTAACCGATCAAATGCAACATATTATATATAATAGGCCCCCACATCAATGAACACTTGGATTTATAAGATATACAATAATCTATAAAAAATATCTAAATATATAAAAAGCAGGTAAGAAGAATAGAACATAAATCGCAGTGTATTGTGTGAAATGTACTATTAGTGGGGGCCGATTTTCGGGATTGATCAGGTTTTTCTATCTCGCGAATCCAGGTCGAAAATACCACACAAAAAAAAATACTTGAAAAATGGCTGAAAGTAAAACGTGTCATAATTCTTCTCATAGAGACACAACTTCAAGTGGGGGAAAATTGATTACAATGACAGCTTAGAACGGATTTCTTTCTTCAAATGTTTTGGAACAATCCACAAAGTAACCAAATCTTTCTAGTCCTAACAAATGATTATATCACACATATAATTATTGTGTTTTACCCATCAGCTCATCTTCTGTAAATGCACATTTAAAACGCTTTCCCTAAAGGGGCCGATGTTCAAAATTAAATATTGTTTGCATGTGGACAGTCTTTACAAGTCAAAAGTTCATCGTGCCCTAATGTCTGTGGTGCCCCGGTTATTTTGCAATGGATTAATTGTGTTCAAAGCATGTCATGAAGTACATAAATGTACCATAAGGCATAAACGAATAATACATTTTAAAACATATTTCAACAAGACGATAGTTAGTTATTTTTTGTTCCTTGGAAGGGTGACATCCCAGCCATGGTTAGCCCGGGTATCGGTAGGGGGCGTATCGTCTGATACACCTACTAGAATGCTGCCCCTCACCGTGAGACTGCGCCTGCGCGCCTGGTTCTGACAGCCACCACCAGATGTCGTGCCCTCAGTTTCCATAGCAACCGTAGCTATAGTGACGTGAGTTCGATGCCTCCCGGGGCGATGCTGACCCCATTATCGCCCCCTGGGTGCGCACCAACACAATATTTCTCATTAGTCTGTCATATTTTTTTTATATATATGACATACTATGACTAAGCCTACCGTACAGATTTATAAAACAGTTCAGTAGCAATATGATAAATTTTAGAATTTAGTCAAAGGTGTAACAAACACCCTGATCCTATTCACATGGTGGGGATGGAAGTTGAAAACAACAGGATACATATATATATAATCAAACAATATTAGAATACCAAGGTATACAGAACATACAAATATCTGAATTTATTATGATATATAAATGTAGTCAAATACAATTTAAAACCCTTTATCATATAAATGATATTACACCACGGTAAAACAGGACTGAAAACGTTGGAAATAACCCCAGTTACATGTAGTTGACGATTTGGAGTTATTCCCCAGGATTCTGATAGTTGATTTGTGTGAATATTATATTGTATATACGTGAAATTGGACGACAGAAGTCGTGTCAGGTGGCGCTAAGAGAAACGGAGGATGACATGCTTAGGGGTCTCTAGTGGCCGAACACAACTCATCCGTCCTGCATGTCTGACTGAGCAAAGCCATCGGGTGCTCTTTGATTCAATGTGGCTTTTTACTCGGCCCTCCCCAGCTCGATCATGCTTTTCGGACTGTCACGGCCACATATCCGGCGGTCACGGGTTTTCTCGGTGGAAAACACATGGCATCGACTTCTTCCATTTCTAGTTAACCGAGTAATAGAACAGCTAACCGGAAGTGGGGTGAGTTGGAGCCCTGAAATCTCGAAACAATCTGGAAATTACCAGCCTAGCCTACCTTCTGGAGATGAAGAGGTGAATTAAACCACAGGTCCCAGCTAACATATCTTCATAATAATTCCCTTCTGCTGTGTGTTCCTGGCATGGCGTGAAGCAGAGATCAACTCTACCTGTTCAAAAAAACAGATGTGTCAGCCAGAAACACGGTATACTGTACCAATGTTCTTTTAACGTTGTCATTCTCTTCCGGATTCTCAGATCTTCATAAAGGTTTCGCATTATGCCTACTCCTCTTATTATGTAAACAACTAAATCTACTCTTTCCATGATAAAAACCCACGTACTTTAAGCAATTAGGCAGACAGTGTTTTGCCATTTTGCATCTACTCCGTGCCATTTTTAAACTCTTGTAAAATCGGCACAGCAAAGAATTGGATTAAAACTGGCGAGTCAATCGTGCTTACAAGGAGGAATATCCAAACATCGACCAGTGTTATTACTGGGCGGCGTTTGTGTGTGAATTGATGATTTGTGCGATCCGTATATCCCAGAAAAAGTGTACGTTTTCAGCTCTCTTTTTCGATAATATTTAGTGGCCTAAAATATTTTTTTAAACTCAGAGAATAGCTTATTGTGACATCCTAGGCTACTTTGCTTACTTTGGGTGATATTTAGTGTGGCTTATTGTGCACGAAAAACTATCGCAGACTTTATCCTTGTATACTCAATGGTCCATGGGATGAAAAATAATTTTCAGTTGAACTTCACTCATAATTAGGTTTCTTGATACCAAATCAAAATAAACATTTTCGCGACAACAGTATGTATAAAAAAAATCTAGACCCCTGTTTGTATGGTCAATCATCATTATTAAACCGTCAGTTTATTTCTAAGATAGATGATAATTATTAAAATATTAAGAGCGGTAACCATGGTGGTCGTTCACGCTTATCCGCTCGGCATGGCATGGGTGAAGCAAGAACGTTTTATACGTCCTTAGGTGAACTTATATTTATAGGCTCATACACATTTTTACTATTCAGCTTAGAACTTTAGGATTCATATATTTTTCATCTGCCATCACCCCACCAACCCTTTAGAGATGCCAGCTGGCACGCAATTATGTATATTTCCATTGTTTTGAACATGCTATAATGTAGTGAGGTAACTTCTAATAATTATAAAATTGAATATTTTCTTATGAAAAATGTAATGCTATAGTTTCTTAACCAATTTCTTGGAAAGTTTGTTGACGCCAATGTTTTTTCGCTGTTTGTTTTAAGGATATGATTTTGAATGAAGATGACAGAATAGGATAAACCACAATTTAATATCAGGATAAGGTATTCTAATTGCAGTATATAACATTATAATGTCAAAATTTGTATTTTATTGTGAGAATCTATATCAGGAAGTGGCATTAGAGTATCAGGATATTATATTATAATGTATTTAGAACTACTACATTGCATATATGTAACTATATATTTCAGAATATATTTTACCGTCTGAAAATGGCATACATGTATCATTATGAAAGATCATAATGTCAGGGCATGGTGTTATAATGTCATGATCTGGATATAATAATGGAAACGCCATTCTGTCAGAAAATGCCACCAAAGCATTATATAAAACAGTGTATGTATGGTAGTATGTTGTCATGATATGGTATTAAAACATAAGGATATGACACTATAATGTCAGGACAAAGTAAATATGTCACATTTTAATGTCATGATACAGATTTCAATGTCAAAATAGTTGGAGTTACACATCACGATATGATAGGCTATACCATATTTTCAGGATTTTGCATTAATGTCAGGATATGGTATTTAATTTCCATGTCACGATACTAAATTACAATGTGAGAATATGATATAATATCATACAATCTTATTTTATAATCTTATTTTATAACATTATAACGTCAGCATATTATAATATCATATGTAATATCATAAGAATTAGCCAATACAATGTGAGGATATTTTGTGCATATCAATATAGCAAATCAAAATGTGAATCTAATGTCTTTATGATGTCATGATTTGGCAATATAACGGAATCACATTGTGCTATAACATCATGATGTGCCAAGTATGACATCAAGACAGCGTCTATAATTATGTAAACATGTATGGCAATATCTAGATGTAGCATTATAATGGCAGAACACCATTATTTGGTGTGATTTTGCATTTTATTTTTATTTTTCTTCCACGAAAACCCACACTATTCTAGCAAACGCGAGACATTGAGACAATGTTGTTTTAATGTTGGCCCACCGTCTTCGACGGCGGCCCAACATTAAAACAACATAGGCTCAGCGCCTCGTGTTTGCTGGGATGATTAGATAGGTGTTTTTTCTGTTGTTTGCTGTACTTTTACATCATTATACAAAGTCGATCTGTGTACAATATTTTTTGATCGAAACATTCAGGTAGCATCATTGTGATTGTCCACTAAACAGAATCAAGCCGAGATCGGCAAATGTTAGGAGCGCTAAGATAAGTAAACAGTCCAGATGTCAACAACCGGCTGAAACTCAGGGTGTAGATTGTGAGTTTTTTTGTCAGACTTGGCGGATGCTGCAGCTTCTGCGCAGGCGTTGTCGGGATAAACGGGCCAGACGCATGCGCTGTGATATCCAGAGGCCTTGAGCAGATTAGCTCCCAATGTGTAATTCTTGCTCAGTTTTCAACACAAACGTTCAGGAGTGACGGGTGAGAAGCTGGCAAAACAGTACAGAATACAATTACACCACGTATACCGCAGAAGCACACCGGCTAATTCTTGTCACTCGCACGTCCGCATTTTTTCGGGTTAGCTTCCATAGCAAACACGACACGTTGATCCAATGTTGACTTAATGATGGCCCAGCGTCGCAGACCCTGCTACGTCAATAATTCAACATTGTATCAACATGTGCTGGATAACTACGCCTACCCCTCAGCTGATGTGGCTGTCAGCTTCAATATTTGACTATTTTTCCATGGTTCAGTGAGAGATGGTATTTTTGGCCTCTGACCACCAGATTGCGAACTTCGAATCCTGTGGCTGGAGGGCAGTGTCATCTGATTCGTCACACCATCCTTACTATGGAGGTACTCCTGTCTATGTTTAGCCTATATGTACACACAATCAACCCATATTGGCTCATCCATCCATCCATCCATCCATCCCCATCCATCCATCCATCCATCCATCCATCCATCCATCCATCCATCCATCCATCCATCCATCCATCCATCCATCCATCCATCCATCCATTCATCTGTCTTTGTCTTTGTCTTTGCCAAGGTGGTTACTTTTCTACACGACAATTGTTCCGATATTGAATATTCAATATACTTTTTGTAAGGGAGTGCTCCCCCCAGACACCTCCTGGATCTCTTGGATACACCATCACGCATGGCGATTACTCCACAAGTAAAAGCTATTTTTTTGTGATCGGTGTTTTACTGCTTAACGACAAAATAAATCTGTAGAGCACAGTTCGTTCGAGATGATTACTTCTATCGCTAAATTCACGCTCTTTTAATATCAATACAAACGTTCATGTCCAGCGAAATTAAAGTTCTTGAAGTTGTGTCTCGCTGACAACTTCAAGTGAGTGAAAATTATTCAGATTTGACAAAATAGAGGTCAACTCTTTTTAAATCTTGCTGGTTGATGTCACATTGTATCTTCAACATATTTAAAATGTGGTACTTAATGTGCTAATAAAAAAATGAAAACCCGAATATATGCGGCACCGGCGGTTAAAGGGTTGAGGTCGGTTCACACTGTCAGATTTGTGTCTGATCAAACATCAGATTATTCTGATCTGACAATCTGATCAGATTGATCTGATCGGACAAAGCGTTCACACCGGCAGATATGTCCGATGATAGTGGCAGATTACTGCGTGAATATAACTTCACTTTTGTGAAAACATGAATTTCAGGCTTACTTTATAATAATTATTATCTGTTTATTAATCTTCCAAGGTGGATTTGAAAGAGTTGGCCTCTTGTCTACGATGTTGGTCCGACATTGGTCAAACATTGGTTCAATGTCTCGTGTTTGCTGTGATGTGCATCACATTACATTACTGTACATCATCATCGCAAGAGTAAACGTCCTCCTCCAATCACAAATTAAAAACAATATAACTCCTGTGAAATGTCCAGTTGCTTCTGTGATAGGCTTATGGGCAGGTCACGTACATAAATCCTTTGCTGTAATCATTAAAAGGGACTTCAGATCGGACCAGACATGCCTCATTCGATATACTTGATCAGATTTGTGACTTTTCAGACATAATCTGATGTCTGATCAAACATAATCTGATGTCTGATCAAACATAATCTGATATCTAATCAAACATAAACTGATGTCTGATCAGACATATTCTGATGTCTGATCAAACATAATATGATTTCTAATGAAACATAATTGATGTCTAAGCAAACATAAACTGATGTCTGTTTCGGACATATTCTGATGTCTGATCAAACATAATATGATGTCTGTTCAGATATAATATGATGTCTTATAATACATAATTTGATGTCTAATCATACATATTCTGATGTCTGATCGAACCTAATCTGATGTCTGATCAAACATAATCTGATGTCTAATCAAACATAATCTGATGTCTAATTAAGCACAGACTGACGTCTGATCAGACATAATCTGATGTCTGATCGAACATAATCTGATGTCTGATCAAACATAATCTGATGTCTAATTAAACATAAACTGATGTCTGATCAGACATATTCTGATGTCTGATCAAACATAATCTGATGTCTGATCAGATATAATATGATGTCTTATTATACATAATTTGATGTCTGATCACACATAATCTGATGTCTGATCATGTATAATCTGATAGAGTAAACCGAGCTTATTAGGAGAATGACAATAAGAAACCAACGGATTTCCTCAACACTCCCATGATTGTGAAATTATAAAGAGCAGTCCATAACAAATGATTTAATAATCCATACCTTGTGAAATACCTCTTAAAATGTCATTTTATGCTTTACTTATTTCTTCCTTGCGAACATGTATATAGTAGTTATAGTGCCTTACACAACGCGTTGTGCGTTATGTAAGTTATTCCAACAAGTGATTAATGCGTTCTGCTGAAGTATTAACGCATATAATAATAATCTTAGCTTAGAAAGCTTAAACAATTCGTGGTCGCAGCTTAATAACTCGTTGAAAGTATACAGGCGAGGTTTCATTAACTGTATTTCGTGTATAGGTATACACTTCTAATTAGCTTGCCGAAATACCTTCTGTCAAACAGTTGGCTTTCATGGATTTGTTTCTACTCATCATCATCATCATCATCATCATCATCATCATCATCATCATCATCATCATCATCATCATCATCATCATCATCATCATCATCATCATCATCATCATCATCATCATCATCATCATCATCATCATCATCATCATCATCATCATCATCATCATCATCATCATCATCATCATCATCATCATCATCATCATCATCATCATCATCATCATCATCATCATCATCATCATCATCATCATCATCTATTCACCTCTTCATGAAACTGCTAAAACGGGTTTCCGGGTTCGAAGTCATTTTCAGTCTCAAGGGCATAATTATGATAAAGCAAGAATATATATAACCGGTTATATATTCTTGATTAAAGTGATTTTCAGTTTCGAACCAATTGGTCAAACTTCCATTCTAGTTTGTATTATGAAATTCGCTTTTAGATGGTTAAATAAGTGAGATACAGGTACGGATAATTAGGTTCTTCAAATTACCTTTAATATCTTTGATACCTGGAAGGTAAACTTCTGATACAGGGCAAACAGCTTGTGATTGTTCGCAACCATACCAGGGAGGGTCGCAACAATATTCATCATGTTCATATGGGTTAGAAAACGGTCGTCGCAGACGGTGGCCAACATTAAAGCAGCTTTGGATCAACGTTCTGCATGCGTTGGCTGCGTAAACATATTACTCTGTGTATGCATATAACTCTATTCAGCGATGACTCAAAGCGCTGTAATTACGCTTATTATATATGAAAACACAATACGAATAAGTTCAAATTATAGCTATACACATTGTAATAGATCTGAAATAGCCACGGACTGTACAAACCTCTAATTATCTATGACTACTGCATTTTGCCTTGATAAGACGGCGTCGCAAGTTGAGAATGATTTACGGGACATAAAAGGGGTGCACAGATCTGCTGTCAACTGTTGACAATTTATAACATAGTTATGTGTACTAATTGGCGCCTGCCACCGCCTGAGTTTGATGCCGTCTTTATTGTATGTTGATATAGTAAGATCTCTGTAATGTCCTGCGGCCACTTGCACACTTCACGATCTTATGGGCTAAACCATCAACATCTTTTTCAACACAAATGTTATTTTTCGAACTTATTTTGATTTGTATAAGGAGATGTACCTACTCTTGATCATTGGTTCTATTCAATCAGAACCAGTGGGATCTGTTACAGCGAGAGTGCAGTATTACATGTATCGACTTATGTAACATTGTTTTAGCGTTACCTTATTCCTCCAAGGATTTTGTTAAAATAGGCCTATAATCAGCAAGTTTCGTAGCCTATCATTATACATTACATTACATTTCTAAAAACTTCGTTACTAAAGTCACACTTCACTCTGGCAGCTGTTGCAGACCCATAGGTAGCTGCCCTAAACCACTAGATATATGTTGTGAAATTATTTCCCTTGTATTTTCTCCTTCTAAATATTTACCCGCTACGGTATCTTATTTAAATTGGGCGGGGACCCTAGGGTAGTGGTTAGCACCGCTGCCTTACACGCCAGAGTCCGGGGTTCGGTTCCCGGTCTCGGCGGTTTGAAAGAAACAAAATTGTTTCTTCCCCATCCACGTGTGAAAGTTAGTATTGTGGGGAGCCTCCGTGACCGAGAGGTAGCGTGCTCGGCCTCAGACCGCCAGGGCTCGAATTTCGAATCCTGTGTCTGGAGGACAGTGTCATCTCAATCATCTCACCATCCTCAGGAGGTTCTCCTGGCCCAATTTAGCCTATATGTGCACAAAGGTGGCCTGAAGCCCGATTCATTTTATCTTATTTAAATTCTCCCCCGCTTGAAGTGAAAATTAGTCACATTTGTTTTTTTTTATAGCAAACATTTGCAAATCTTGAGGTTTAAACGATCATTTCACTCCCAAAATAATAACAGTGGTTTAATCGGTTAATAAAAGTGATTAACCCTTTAACAGCCAAATGATTCAATCTGAATTTTCACTCACTTGAAATTGTGTCTCGCTGACGCGATCCACAACTTCAAGAGAGTGAAAATTATTCAAATTTGAAAAAAACTGGAGGACAACTGTTTTCAAATATTACTGATTGATGTCATATTTTATCTTTAACACGTTTAAAAGGTGGTACTTAATGTGCTAATAAAAAATGAGAACCCGAATATATGCGGCACCGGCGGTCAAAGGGTTAATATCAAACGACTAACGTCGTGATTAGCGTCGAAAGGGCTAATATCGGGTGGTATTTTCACTGATAACACTGTTGTAAACGGCCGATTTATCAGGTGGCAACCGCTGCTGATCTTAATTTAGAAAAAAAAACAATTTCAAACCCATAGCATAAGTTGTCTCTTTGTATATTATGTTCTAGTCTTATAACTGAAATAGAATGAATGGTGGTATGGTTCTTGCTATTGCACTGAAAGATAAAATCGCACAAACCAGCATCGGGTAATATGTGGCTCTACCAAGTATACGCCCAATGTACGCGATACAAAAGGGTTTTCAAGGTTCGTCATGTGGAACATGTCGCTATTATATTATCAGCAAAGAACAGACAAAAACGTTTTTAGTGTGTGTAGACACCAGACTATATAATTATTTCTCTTTTATTGTAAAAATTTGTATGTAAAATTATGCTGAGGTCTGAAACCCGTGTTATGCAGGTGATAACGACCAGGTGGCGCTCTTATCCGTCACGGTGTATAACCAAAGAGCGTATATCCTCTTTGGTATAACCCTCAGTACACGTTATATACACACGCCCGCAATACACTAACCATGCTAATGCATGATAAACTCTTTTTTTTCAATTATCACAACAAATATAAGTAGAGATTCCGATTCCTTGATTATAATTAAATAAGCACGCTTTTTTTGTCTGACACCAATGAAAATAAAATGTCCCGGATAATTATTATGCTCACAAATTGTCGAGGAGATTGGTAAAGCCTAGCCGAGGACGAGCCCACACCGTAAAGGGGTTGGTCGCGGTTGCTGTATTCGTTTTACCCGGGAGAATCAACATTTTCCAAAATGACGGAGATGGCGATCTCCCAAAATGCCCATAACATTTTAATGCGACAAATGAGCTGAGCATGCGACAGTAATGTACTATAGGTGACATGTTGTTGATCCTAATAAACCTCTTATCGACCTGATTAGTCACGGTTACGTCTTATATATGACCGTCCAAAGGAAAGTCCCACGTTTTTGAATGGGCGCGATCTGTGGCTGAAAACTTCATCATGGTATTCAATCCCTACTTCAAAAACAATACAAAGGAATGCCAGATAGTTCCTCACTGCCATTTGGTCAACGGTGGGATCACAACCTGCATCTGGAGTTTGGCTATGCGGGTCTTATCTCTCTATAATACTATGGCTCGGACCCGCTTAACCTAGTATACTGGGTATTGTGCTATGCGGTGCTCATCCCTGCTGCTAACACAAGACGTTCACCAATGTTGAATCAATGTTTGGCCAGCGTCGCAGACGATGGGCCAACATTGATCCAACATTGTTGAACGTCTCGTGTTTGCTGAGAACAATTGGAACGCATATATCACTGTAACAATGGTAACCGGATACATGGTGTGAGGATGCTATAACTTGGTTCGAAAAAAACTTTTTCTTTATTAGCGTGCTGCTATCTAGAGAAATGACAAAGCAACACTTAAATATATTGCCACTCGGTATCATCTTTACATTAAAAAAGTGGGAACTTTTCTCTTTAAGACTCGACACAGGCGACAGTCGCGTGTGTCAAGTCTTACTGAATGAAGATGGAGATGAACATTTAGTTTACATGGAGGTAAAGTGCCGCATCTGCGAATCGAACGGGTGGGAGATACCATCCTTTACCCACGAATGGGCGATGTGACCCTTACAGCGCGGGGATCGACTTTACATGTCAGAATCTGACGACTTTAGACGTCAGATTCTGACGTCTAAAGTCGATCACCCCGCACCGCAAGAGTAAACATAGTTATTATGGTCGTACACCCATAACATAGGTATTCAAATGAATCGGAAGGGGTAACGAGGACATTTATGATTATTTAACTCATAGCAGTCTAAGTCCGAGCCCAGCTCGGACCTGGCATTTATGACGCTGCAGTCTAGGTCCGAGCTGGGCTCGGACCTGGCAATAATGCTTAGCCATTTACCAGATGACATCACTTGCGCAACTATGAACCAAGTATGGGGAGCCGTTAACATAAAGAGTTGACTTATCTGCGTCACAACTGTTTCCGAAATAAAAATCGAACTCCAGGCTCAGATGAATACGAGGCTTTTTGTATTTCCCAGATGACTTGGGAATGTCAAACTTGGTGCATCTCAAAATTTGAAATCCAGTATGCATCTCAGGGAATTTAGACAGATTGCTAAATCCCATGGTAATAACTTATTCACCCTATTAATTTGTTTATAAAGACCTATTGAATGCTTCTTCGAACCATTTGTGATGTATTTTAATATATTTTATGTGAATTGATATAATGTTGTACTCCTGAATCTCCGTGAATCTCAAAAATACCATTTTTAAACAAAATTTCCGAAAATTTGACTACCTAATTAGCATATTCAAAATGGCTGTCGGTTGCCATGGCAACACCACATTGGCCGTTTAAATCAAGTATATTCTGGATATATATTGTATGTGTGTTCCTATGGTGTATGGGAAATACATATGCCATAATTCTAAATTTCTATTCAAAGTAAGAGAATATGTCTCAAAATCGCAAAAATGGCCAGACCACACAGACGTCCAATGTCAAAACGGCCAGACTGCTATGAGTTAAAATGGCAAAAACCGTTTTGTCTCCACGGTTTATACGTAAGTATTTTAGAGTTTTAAAGGTCAAACACGTTAAAGTAACACATTGTGATTGATATCTGTCATGTTTATTTGTCATTATCATATATCACACAACATCAAAATAGTACATAGAATCATCCGTGATAACCAGACGTAGTGCGTGGCATGGCTTGGAAACAAAGATACGTATCTCCCACTGCATGAAGTGGCAGATACGTTCCTTTAATTCCACGGGGGCGTTCTCCAGACGTCCCCATGATTCCCAGCAAACATGAGACGTTGGACCAATGTTTGCCTGATGCTAGGCCATCGTCTACGACGCTGGCCTACCATCAGGCAAACATTGGGCCAACGTCTCGTGCTCGCTGGGTTAACACATCATCAGCATTTACCAGCAGAAATTTTAACATTCAATATGTGATCGCCTGTCGTTTTCAGGATGTTTTTTTTAATTTATGAACTGTTTAATTTTCTTTTATCTGCATATTTTTTTTGTATTGCAATCTAAAAAATTGTTTCTACAAATTAGGATAACAAAATATGTCACAGTCTCTGAAGATGTAGTTCGGTGATTGGATATGTGGGTAATAATGTACAAAAACAGTTAAACACTTCTAAATAATGGAGTGTTAGGCATGTACGAATCTTCTAGAAAACACACTCATTGTTCAGAATGTTCTAGATTATAGGCCTACATAAAGAATGACATAATTACAAAAAATAGATGAAATACTCTAGTAGTTACTGTCAGGTTTATATGTATTGATCAGTGAATGGGCAGAAACGAATAAATCAACATTATTAACTGCCCAATAAGCAATATTCTCAGCAACCAAAATATGTCAAACATCATGACGGCAAGATATACAAAATGTGAAATATTCACTTTTCTGATGACCACACTATCAATTCACATTCGGCTCTTAGCAATGTCAGTATGTTTTACAATACTTTCATTTTTCTAGTGCCTCCAGCAAGACGACAACCCATGCATGAACAAAGTTTATAACGCGAGCCACATAATATGCAACTGGTATATCCAAACAAACAGAACACTTGTATAACATTTATACAGCGTCGGCCAAACGTCTTCGACGTTGACTAAACATTGTATAAATGTTACACAAATGTTTTGTGTTTGTATGTCTTGTTACCAGCAATGGTCCTGATGAATCAGCATTATCATGATTATGACAAACCATGGTCTGGCACAGAAAATACCAAGACATTGACTCAATGTTACTTGAAAGGTGGTCCAGCGTCACAGACGGTGGCCCAACAGTAAGACAACATGTTGGCTAACGTCTCCCGTCTGCTAGAAGGTTTGACATTATGACTTGCTGGCTATGCCTGCATTTAAGACGAAGACAAACTATATGGATCAAGTTTGTCATCGTATAAAATTACTGTATTCAATCACTTGGCAAGATTTCACAAGATATTTTTTACAATTCGGGGGGGGGGGGCACAGCCCACAAAATATAATATATTATATATAAAATAATATAAAATGTCCCATAACATATTCAGGTCTTGAGATTAATAACAACATACACAGGAAATATATTATAACGAAAAATGGCATATTTAACACACCAAGATCTGGATTTTTTGGTCACGGTACACTATCTATATTTAGGTTACATAACGTTGAAATCCCCATCGATTGTGATGTTAGCTGCACAGTCACTCTCTATAGGGATTTCTACACAAATGATACGGGGTAATGACTAGTTTTTATATTTTGCTATCAATAACTATCTTGATAATTATTACGCTAAGTAGTCTAATTATTCAATGCACGTGAATATCATCATCGATCATTCTAACTATTAACATATAAAACAGTTTATGAACAATGATTATTATTTATCACCGTTGAGCGACATATTCTTCAGAAATCTCCCCACCTGCATGGCATCCATAGGAATGTTGTGGAATATTTTTTTTGCAATGACTCCCATATCAACTCAACCCTTTCCGCACCAGAACAGTTTTGTAAGCTGAATGCCACAACATTCAGCTTACAAAAGCTGGCTCTGGTGCGGAAAGGGCTGAAAAGCTAACCCCTTTCAAACACCTTCTGTAATTTTCACATAATTGTTATAACAGCATAAACCCAGACATAAGTGTTGTTTTTATAAACATCACAATTATGTCTAAGTATAAACGTGTAGGTTTTGAGGTTTATTCGGGTTGAATGTTATTGAATGGATAGGCCCTATGTTTTCTTTGATGCGGTCTACAGTCAATCTATCCATTCATTAAGCAAAACAACTCGAACTAATGTCGGATTATTATTCAACCACAATTTGCGAAGCTGGCCCATCACTGACACAACATGGGTTCAACGTATCGTAACCGCTAGGTAAAAGTTCAAATTCTCACAAATTGATTAGCCTACAAATTATAGTGAAGAAAATATTTTTTTGAAAGTCCTTCACAAAATCAGGGTTAGCGCTTCAAGGGTTTAACCAAAGAGGATATATGCTACCCTTTTTGGTTTAACCCTTAAAGCGCCGAAATATTTTAAGAAAACCTTGGAGGCCAGAGGGTTTTTTTCAATTTGAAATCATCATAACTGCCTTCGTTAGCTCTTTCTGATTCATTTGAATACTTATGTTATGGGTCTACGACCATTAAAAATATTTGTATTCTTATAGTGTGGAGATCGACTTTAGTCGTCAGAATCTGACGTCTACAAACGTCAGATTCTGACGACTAAAGTCTATCCCCGTGCTGTAAGGGTTAACTACAAAAGTAACAATTAGAAGCTACTTGACACATCGTCACCTCAGTATTAAAGGGTCTGCCACTTTGCAAAGTGGTAGATGCAACCATTGAATACCAAGGTGACGACATTTCATGTAACATTCCAAATTTACATCCATATGCAATAAGGTCGTTGATATAGTATTAAAAAGAGCTGTCTTTGTACAACGCATTATAGAAATAGCAACAAATATTTCTTATAATATAAGATTTGTTTCTTTTGATTTTCATACATGTGATATTCGAAAGTGGGTCATTACCTGACGAAAAAGTACCTGAGTTGATGAATCTGGCCATATTGTTTACTAATTCCATGTTTGAGAAAGCGAGGGGTTGGTGATCACCAGCGATATAATCTAATAAACGATTCCAAGGCATGTTAGTATTCGCGGCAGTTTTGAATATAAATCATGTCACATTGATATATTTATTTGGGTCATAACGTGTACAAACACAACTTTATTAAGATACAAAAAAACAGGCAGTCGGTACTGATCACCGCGTGAAACCCGCCGTCTCAATGGAAACGCGGCTTTTCATAAACTGCCGTGCAAAACTAAAAGGCAATAACTGGTTACGTTTCAAGTAAGCAGTTGCAACCTTTTGGCTTTGAGGAGCACCACAGTGTACAATCGGTTGACCTTGTGGTTACGTTTACCCCAGTGTGTTGAGTGACGTATAATTAGCTGTGGAATTATTGCCACCACAATCGCGGGGTAAAGATGTATTGTACCCCTGTCGTGGCCAACTCCCTGTACATACAGGAGAGTGCATTTTCTAAGATGAAAATATTTGTAAGTGATATTGGGGTAGAACCCGGGATAAGTAGAAATTGGGGCAGACTACAGATAATAGTGTTGATCTCAAAATTGTTTGATATAGCGTAGCGAAAAGGTATGCGATTCTCGCCAATTTTGATCACCGATATACAGATATATAGTTTTTGATTACCGATATCTAACAGTGTATACACCTTTTTCAATAACAACACGCCACACGGTGAGCAACGCTGAACTGTTTGAATCAGACAACTGTTACACACTTTTCAATGACAACACGCCACACAGTGAGTAACTCTGAACTGTTTTATTCAGACAATTGTCCACTGCGCAAACTCGTGCAAGCAGTTTATTATAGTGTGAGTTAGAGCTTCTGAAGAAGAAAATCGTCAATTAATAATCTTCAGACAAATTGTTCACCGACAGTAAACCATTATTTTGTTAAAGTGGCCTGAAGACTGGCCTGAAAAAGGCCAGAATCTCGTCCCTCATTCGCAGGCAAGTCTCATTTTGGCTCAGTTTAGAAGCTCGTCTCCCATTGGCCGATTGAGAGTAAAGTTCCTAAATACTTTTTTAGAGCATCACTATGATCACAACCAGTTGGTAATATGATAAAGGTTGGCCTCTCTCGGTGCCCGTTTTCTACAATCACACGACAGGTGTCGCCACAAAAGACTGACAGTATCTGGCGAATCTGTAGATTCTGAGTGACAGTGACCGCTAAGTGGACGTCACGGTTGACCATTGACTATTCAGCCTAAGATACCGGAGGTGTGACACCGGTGACAACCGACGAGCACACAGGTCAAATCAGCATGCAGTTTACAAAATGATTTACGGGGACAGAATGATTAACGGGGAAATGGCGCAGCACAGACAAAAATGGTCGTATAGGTCATCAAATGAAATGAATGGGGGTTTAGGCCACCTTTATGCACATGTAGGCTAAACTGGGCCAGGAGAACGTCCTGAGGATGGTGAGATGAATGAGATGACACTGCCCTCCAGACACAGAATTAAAAACTCGAGCCCTGGCGGTCTGGTACGAGCACGATACCTCTCGGCCATGGAGGTTCCCCACAATATAGAGCATCAAATCCAACTAATTGAGATGCTTCACAATGGCCATCCAAGTAAACACAAAATATTCGTTGTACAAATGTTATACAAATCTTTTATGTTGGCTGGGATATGATAGTGCTTTTGATTCCCGTTAATTATCCCCTCAGACCCAGGTAATTATAGGAATATGACACAATATATCCCACAAACTACGGGAGCGCATATTGGCCCATTGTTGTTTCAATGTTGGGCCAGCGTCGCAGACGGTGGACCAGCATTGTGACAAGATTGGGGTAATGTCAAATGTCTTCTGGATAGGCCTGCTACTATGCAGGGCTTACATCACTGCATACCCAGTAAACACAACAAAATTGTATAACATTTATACAACGTCAGCCCAACGTCTTCGACGTTGATCCAACATTGTATAAATGTCATACAAATGTTTTGTGCTTACTGGGTACATTTTCGTCTGAGATATAATTATAAAGATACATGCTGCGATAATGGCCGTTGCACCCACTCAGACGAGACTGTTCAATTATTAAAACATTTGACATCTTTAATTATTAAATATCCAAAGGAAATAAGGTTCCGAATCAGTAAAAAAATGAAATGAATCGGGCTTTAGGCCACCTTTGTGCACATATAGGCTAAACTGGGCCAGGAGAACCTCCTGAGGATGGTGAGATGATTGAGATGACACTGTCCTCCAGACACAGGATTCGAAATTCGAGCCCTGGCGGTCTGAGGCCGAGCACGCTACCTCTCGGTCACGGAGGCTCCCCACAATACTAACTTTCACACGTGGATGGGGAAGAAACAATTTTGTTTCTTTCAAACCGCCGAGACCGGGAACCGAACCCCGGACTCTGGCGGTGGTACCCACTACCCTAGGGCCCCCGCCCTCCGAATCAGTAGAATTGTAACAAAAAATTGCACTTAAAAATTGTCGGATATTTAAAACCATGAAAACCAATTGCTACACGCAGACCTAAATGGCAAATTGGGTGTTAAAGGGTCGTAATCTACATGTAACTGCCGCTTGGTAAATCGCAGATACGACACTTTAATACCAAGGTGACGGCATTGTAATGCATACGAACACGAGATGATGACCAATGTTGTTTTGATGTTGGTCTATTGTTTTTGACGTCGGCTCAATATCGAAACAGCGTTGGGTCAATAAATCGTGTTTTCCGGGGCATATATTACCCAGCAAGCACGAGGCATTGGCCCAATGTTGGGTTGATGTTGGCCCATCGTCTACGACGCTGGGCCAACATCAGCCCTACATTGGGCCAGCGCATCGTGCTTGCTGGACCTGTCAGCTGGACAACCTGTAATTATATTAAATTATAAGTTAAATCAATCAATCAATGCAATATTCAAAGGCGGACAAGTCATGATCTGCTGCTGGCGCTGACAAAGAGTGAAAACATTACAACATGGGATTACAGAGAAACGGAATGAGGGATATACATAATACATCGTCCCCTTGGATAAGAAAGGGTGTATCTGCCACTTCACAAAGTGGCAGATACACCCTTTCATATCCAAGGGGACGACATATGTATATATTTCAAGTGACTTTTAGAGCGCACGTACAACGTGGATGCTGGCACGTAGCACATACACGTATATTTACGCACGTGTTGTACACATCACAACAAATACTTTTGACTGAGCAAGTGAAAGTAAAAGTATGTACATCTCGTAAATAAATTAACAATATATATATATAATATTCTACACAATCTGGGTTGTTCTGAATCGCATAGTGTGTCATTTGAACATTATGTTTTCACATTAGCGTTTGATTGTTTAATTTATACGCGTTTTCACATCGTTCAATCGTTCAACAGTACAAAAGAGAGATGGCATAATCGTTCGTTCAATAGTACAAAAAATAGATGGCATAATACCGTTTGATTCTTACATCAATTACAGAAAATGAAACATCATACAAGTGCTGAAATAACAAAATCCATAATCAATGGTTGTCTAAAGTTTGGCCAGCGTCTCAGACGCTGGACTAACATTAAAACAACATTGGCTATATTGTGTTTTTAATAGTATGTAAACACTACACCTCGTATCGTAACACTCGAATGTTATGCGGCTTAGCTTTGTCAAATGGAAAAAATTCCACCCACATAAATGTTACGCATCGTCTAAAAACATGACGCAGGGTAACTGTTAATTCGTGGTGGTGGCCATTCATCATGATTTGGTCTCGTGCACTCAATGATACCACTGCTGCACCCAAAGATTTCCATCCACACCAAGTCCCGAATCGCGGTTCACGACTCGGTGTGAATCATTTTTTTAAGATTTAGACAAAAACAGTTGTTAAATAGACATGATAGATGATTCTTCCATAATTATGTAGAAATATAGAATGCAAGCTAAATTAAAACTGTGTATTTTTTCGCGATTTCAATTGCTATCTAACTAATCAGTAAAATTGATCAATTTAAACAATATAACGCTACTTGAAAGTTCACTACATAGCGCACCCTAAACTGCCACAAATGGAACGTCACAGTTCAAAACCTGAATAAGAACTGGTTCTAGGTTGGGCCAGAATCTAATGACTCTGGCTGAACAATGAATCAATTCCTTCCCAGCAAACATAAGACGTTGGCCCAACGTTGGTTTACTGATGGCCCATCGTCTACGACGTTGGCCCAACAGTAAACAAATGTTGGGCCAGCGTCTCATGTTTGCTGGGAATTGTATTTACTTGGAGCTGCAGCCCAGCAAACACAAAACATTTGTATAACATTTGAGCAGTGTCGGCCCAGCGTCTCCGACGTTGGTCCAACATTGTACAAAAGTCATACAAATGTTTTGTGTTTGCTGGGTGATTGCTTTAAAGAATATTACGATGCGAGCTTTTGCACTATGAGGATGAATATTTCAATTTAGTACCACCTATCATCTACGACTAAATGACATGACAAGTTTATGTAATGTGAGACATGCCGCCATCAGCATGAGATGCCACGGTCTGTGTACACCGGAAGCAGCCGACGATCCCGGCAGCACCTGCGGCCTGTTCCGGTCCTCGTCTCTGGCTTCTGGCCACTCCTTTTTATGCTCGGCGGCTTTATCTCGCGGCCGCGAGTTCGTGGTACCGCGTCCCCTGTGTGGGGAGCGGGTGTGGCCGACGGTACCGTCGTTGTTGTGTCCGTGGTGATGGCGGTACCGCGTGGAGAGACACAGGTGTTCCGTGTTCCGGCGCACCCTCTCACACAGGTGGCGCTGCTCGCCGTCGCAATAGCAGTTCTGTAACTTACGAGCTTTTGCCTGACGATACAGTATACTAAGGCTGTTATTACAGGCGTCAGTACAGCGGTCCCCCAGGAACATGAGGGCACAGTTTCTCTGGTAGTACTCCAGGGCGTTGGTACAGGAGGTGTCAGCATTACAGATCTGCTGGGCCAGGGCACAGCTGATGGGTACACTGTCATCATTGAGACTCTCCATCGCCTCCAGTACCTCACTGCTACACACGTCCAGCTTATGTCTGTGCTCCTGACATACCGTGTTATTACCACAGTCACACGTCATCAGGTTCTCCTGATCCTGATCAACGGTAGATAACAGAGCTATGATGGCACTGCGGCATTCCGGATCACACGTGGTCACCCCGTCATATAAGATGTCCGAACACGCCAGGTAATAGTTACTGAGAGCCGCTTGACAACCATGACGTAACATACAGTTACTCTGAGCCTTCAGACACGTGTCTATACCTGCAGCCAAACTCAGTAACCATGGGAACAGCAGCACCTGCGTCAGCAACAGCTGTAAGCGGCACGTCGATCTCTGCCACAGAGGCGATCCGTAGGCTCTCAAGGTGATGTACATTCTGGATAGAGCTGTGTATTTGTCACTATGGTTACATGTTATGCGCCGGTACCATACCTGTACAATGTCTCTGGATTCAAATATAGCAGAAAAATACAAAACAAATGCCTGGTTTCTTAGAATTCAAAACGTGAGACTTGTGTTGCTAAGGCTATACAATCCAATGTGTCTACACCTACTTGTTACCATGGTAATTGTCCATGGAGGGCGCTGCTATCTGTAATGTTTCCTCGGGGTAGCCACCTTTCTGGTACCAGGGTTATATTGCTAACTTTCCTGTGGCAGTTGCATTTGAATAGCGCAGCTATTGTTGAACCTTGAAAGTAGTTCAGTACAAACCAGAGCTTCAGTGTTTATTTGATAATCAGGATCAGATTGTTTACAGGTCGGAGCCGCCGTATCTGTAGAATGTTGTACACATGGTGTACACCGTACACAGCAGTTGTATGAGTTGAGAGCGGCACGGACAGGTAGATTTATGCCCCCTGTGGGCGCGGATGGAGGGGGTGGGCATGCAGGGCCCCGGGATAGGGCAGTGATCCCGCTGTGAAACGGCAATCTCTCATCAGTACGTGGTAGCCTTTAGCAGGGATCCACGGCCACATCGACCAGCACGTATTTACACCTCTCCACATCCACGTGGGATGAATTACTCGGCCTCGATCTGCTTCACTTACCAGTCGGCGACTGGATCCTCCGCCGTTTTTTTAACCTGATTTTGAACTTCAGGGATGTCCCAGAGATACACACAGATTCGGTCCGATGTGCTTCTTGTGCTATGGCAGATGGCTGATTTCGCCTCCGATGCTTATCTTCAATATATATACGCACACGAGAAGTTCAATAACATACAACTAAAGTGTGGTTGTAAGTTGATGAATGAATCCTATATTTTTGTCTGCGAGCTTTGTGTATACAGTGTGGTAGTAGATGTGTTTGCCAGTTTATGAGCTTACCAGGTGATCTTGCAGAGTTTAACACCCATACAGTAATATGGGCAGGTTCCTCTCCCTGGTAAACAGCAACAATACTCCATTCACATGCCTCCTTTCAAATGGGAAAAGTTGTAACGAGTGCGCGACCGGCGATACAAAGTGCTAGTTGTACAAAGTGCTCAGCGGTTTGTAAAATTCTCTATGGTACATTATACATACATACACACAAATAGTGGGAGAGAGGTGAGGGGGTGGGTCGGGTGCAACAGAGGGTCTGCTGGAACAAAGTGGGTGCACGAGTCCGTGGCGAGAACGGCAGGGTGTACTATGACGCTTGACATGAGAGGCAGCACAGGTGTTAGGGTGACGAGCAAGTAGAGCAGCGAGGCCTTCAGGGCACAATACCTAATATCACCTGATTACAATCCTGACGTGATCTCTGGATCCCCTGAATCCCGTGTCCATTGTCCTGGCAGCGCGTCCTAATGCCGTGACGCCGGCAGCGCTGTCTTTGTCACTCCACTGCGTTAAGATGTTAGTCTTTGTCGCCTGCAGGCGTACCTGGCAACAGAAGCACCAGTCCGGCCAGCCGCGCTGTATCTGTCTTGTTCTGGCCGTGTAAGTGGCACTACACGCGCTGCGAGGGGCTGCGCAATCTGGATCAGAGCCGGTGCAGATAAACTTTGAGCACCGCACACATATATCAGGCCGGGGAGCACGCAGGGGTCTGGTCGGCTCCGCTGACAGCCCCACTCTGGTCTGACAAGCCAATCTTTCAACTGGTTATAAGCCCACTTGGCGGTCCGCCTCTGTACGTCCAATTACCGGCCGCGGAGAGCGGGGAGGGCCCCGACCAACACCGGCCCGGCAGACACCCGACGTTCACCCGATGTCGGTTCAATGTTGGCCCGACGTTATAGACGACGGGCCAACATTGAACCGACATTGGGGCAATTTCTCCCGGGAGGCCCCCGACTCTGAAATCACCAATCCATGACAAAAACAAGTTCGGGTACCGTCTGCGAAAGGTTGGTTGGAAAGAGCGCACTCAGTTTTTTTAATTGTGCCACATCTGAAAACTTCATCTCATTTAACGGTGTAAGTTTAGCGCCCTGGTTTTATGTTTTGTGATCACTTGGTGTAGAATTACATTTCCTCTTTTAGTAAACAAAAATTATTGAACGTTTTTTTATGGTATTGTATTATAAAAAAAAGGCATGCAGCGCACATTTTGATTTGTAATTGAATGTAAAGCGCATGGAGATAAAAATGTTTTGCGCTATGAGTACACCAATAATATTAATAATTTCGAACCGTTCTCTTTTTTAACATAGTAGCCGACATAAAAAATAAGTTTAGAGAGCCGTATTTCAAGGAATAAACTTACATTTGGGGTATTTAACTATACGGGATTTTAATCCAATGTCGACGAACGTCAACAACATAGGTGTCTTATTTGTTTCGTAATGATTTTTTACATCATAACTCTGTTGATGGAGATAGTAGAGCCTTTACTAGCTCCATGCTCTGCTGAAACCATCAATCCCATGTGGAGCCCTTGCTGGCCGGACGGTGACATCGCTCCGTGAACACCCAACACCCCCCCCCCCCTCCGGAGTCCTCATGACGACACCTCACACAGGACGGCGAATCAGAAAAGTTACTGGAGCATCGGTAAAATGTGAATGGCAGGCGTCAATCTGTGATAAATGTCCGGACAGTGCGCTGCCTTCACCGCCTGACGATATTCATTCACCAAACGTACCTTTAAATTCCAAATAGGCCAATACCGAGCAAACACAAAATATTTGTATAACATTTGAACAATATTGGCCCAACGTCGAAGACGTTAGGCCGATGTTGTACAAATGTTATGCAAATGTTTTGTGTTTGCTGGAATATGTCATTGTGATCGGACCTGACTTCACATTACAAATTCCTACCAATTGTGACACATTTTATACAGTTTGGTCTCTCAGGAACAGGCTTATCATGATTCTGAAAACAAATAGACCAGAAAAGGCTACACCCTTCTTTTTTACCGTGAAATAATTGTGGCTGTCATTCTTTTTTGTCATGTTGCACGTGAACACGCGTCACAAGGTTCGAACGCACACATTGAAATTTTAGCGCAAGACATTCACATTTCGTCTTTTATAGAGTTGTTTGGTTTCTTGAACAAGAGAATGGGGGTGTGGTGTGAAAACGAGCCCCTAGCTGGCCCGTCCTCCACAAGCGGACCTGTGTCATCTCATTTCATTTTCAATCACTTGAAGCTGTGTCTCGCTAGCGCGATCCACATCTTTAAGTGATTGAAAATTAGTTGTAGTTGTGCAGTTGGAGTCATATCGTTTTTAGATTTCAAAAATTTAAGACATAGTTTACTTCCAGAATCTGGCAGCATAAAATCAGAAAAATACTACTATAGTGGACATCAGTGCTCTAAAGGTTAAGCTGAATCAAGCGGATGCCGAAAATCTTGGTCAACAGCATCGAGAATACTGGTCTTATATATCTGTGTCAGTCATATCAAGAACTTTATATAGAGTTCTTGGTCATATATAGTTAATTAATTTACCAGGTAAACGGTGCGGTGGACATCTCAATTAGATCTATTATAACAAACTGATGACAATTTATGAGCATTTATTCTGCATACATGTGCCAATTAAACGACCATTCATAAGACGTGACTGACTGCCATGCGGTGCCGTTGGTCCGACCTTGTATCTGTTGTTGGTTCTGGCTTATTCACACTTCAATATTTCATACCCGGCAAACACGAGACATTGACCCAATGTAGGTTAAATGTTGGGCCAGCGTCGCAGACGGTGGCCCAGCTTTTAACCCACATTGGGTCAACGTCTCTTTTTTACTGGTTTCGAATATTTCGAAACTGTATACCATTGTATTATGGACGGCCCCAAGAAAGGTTTCAAATCAGCCCGAATGTTCAGTTTTAGAAATCATTAAGAATTGTTAAGGTGGTATTATGGACAGGTCACACAGTCTTTCAGTTCAAAAGGTAAACTTAAAAATTAAAAAAAAACGCATCTATGGAAAGTTATAAATTATTTGGTAGACACAAATCTAGAGAGAAATCAATAATCTTTGACGAAATTGTGTTTTCATATCAGCGGACCCCTCCCCCCCTCCCCCCTTCCATATCTCATCAGAGGGGTAGGCGGACAGACGACGTGGTCCGCGGCAGCTCCAAGTCACCACCACACCGTAACTCCACCTACCCCGGGGCGGGGCGCAACTCTACCCCGGTGTCACTGACAGCGCACGGGGGGACCAACCAAATGAAACACAATAAATTACCTGTTATCGCTAGCGTCGGCACAATGCCTAGCCGCCGTCTTCGACGGCGGCCCGGCATTGCGCCGACGCTAGACTGCGTCACCTGTAATCGTGGACTGTGAACATGGGCACACGGCGCATAACGTCTGTTCTGCTGCCAGACCCCACAGCGTCTGGCCTCGATCCCAGGGCCTGCGACCCCGAGGACAACCCCAGAGTCATCCTGGGTCAGTCAGAACCGCCACATCTCTGTGTCGGTGAAGAGCCGAATCAAAACGTGTTCGGATCAAAGGAAATATAAATATAACTTTATTTGTTTCCGTTTGAAGTCTGACGCTGTGTAGCGATAACACATATATTTTGGTTGTGGTAATGTAACTTTGAGAAAAGTACGTTTTGTTACGACTAATATTAAAGTTGTCTTTGTATTTAATTGCTCCATTTGCATTTAATTCCTAATATTTATTAAATCCCCCATCTCCAATCCAGCTTTGTGATCCAACTATCGGACTCGTACCGCTGCTTGATCTTAATTTCAGTGACCTGTCACTTTTTAAACTTTATTTTCCTTTTTCTACATTCCATCACTGTGCGAGATATCGCTATTTATACTTTTTATCTCTCAATTTCTTTATTTTGTCATTGCAATAATTATGCTAATATTTTTAATTCACAGTATGTCATTAGTCCCTGGAGTATGTATGTCGACTACAGCTGTAGCCTTTCTGGCTTTTTATGACCAGTTGTTAAAAATAAAATAATTATGTCTAAAATTTTTAAACACATATATTATATATATTGGGACTTAAATTTTACAAATCACATACATTTTCAGTTACTTGAAGTTGTGTATCGCGATAAATGGAATGAAATGAAGAGGGTTTTAGGCCACCTTTGTACACATGTAGGCTAAACCAAGAGAACCTCCTGGGCCAGGAGAACCTCCTGAGGATTGTGAGATGAATGAGATGACACTGCTCTCCAGACGCAGAATTCGAAATTCGAGCTCTGACGGTCTGAGGCCGAGCACGCTACCTCTCGGTCATAGAGGCTCCCCACAATATTGATTTTTTATGAGTTACAATTGAATGCCAGAGCGGGGTTCGAACCCGCGATCTCCGACTTTTCAAGCAGGCAGCTTTAACCACTGCACTAGGGCCCCCGCCCATGTATCGCGGTAGCGAGACACAACTTCAAATGACATAAAATTCATATAAAATAGCTCAGAGATCTAGGGCCTAATATTGGCCTCTTATTTCCATATTTTGTATCTATGCAAATCGCTATATTTCATATATGTAACTCGTCTCTCAATTTCTATTTATATATGTGAAGTGTCATTACATTACTTCTCTTAGTTTTCATTCCATTCATATGGACTGCTCATTTCCTAGCTCGTTGCCTCGGGCTAAAGTATCCTCTCTTCCACTCCCATGAGTGGCCGACAGAACCATTAGGTTCCAAGGGGACGATTTTATCTTTGAGAGTGTCATTATGTAATTTTCAATATTTCATGCTAGTGAGTTTCCTATATGTATTATTGCTCACTGTTATTTTGAACAAAATAATTGGAACAGTTATTTTATGTTTTGGCCATTGCAATTGCACCACCTCTAAATATCTTTTAATGCAAGTATTCGCTTTTCATCTCCCAAAATTTAAAGTATTCTTATATATGATAAGAAGTTGATCACATAATTAATGCACATTCAAAGTTATGAATCAATGACACAGACGTACGATATTAATCACGGGGTCCTGCTAACAGCCGGTGCCTCCTATTCGTTTGGGCCTTTACCCACATTTTTTGGGAAGCGTTTTCTCATTTGGCTTTTCAGTTATATTATTCATTCGACAATACCCTGTTATTTGGCCCTTGAGCCATTTTCGTTCAGATGTGCCCTGTTACTTGGACCTTCAGCCATGCTCGTGAAGATGTGCCCTGGTAATTGGGCCTTCAGCCATGTTCGTTCAGATGTGCACTGTTATTTGGGCCTTCAGCCATGTTAACTCAGCAAAGACCTGTCATTCGAGCCTTCAGTCATGTTCACTCAGTAATGACCTGTCATTTCGGCCTTCAGTCATGTTCATTCTGCAATGGCCTGTCATTTCGGCCTCCTGTTATTTCATTAAATAGTGCCCTGTCATCTGGGCCTTCAGTCATGTCCTGTCAAATGTGACATGTCATTTGGGGCTTCAGTCATGTTCTGTCAAATGTGACATGTCATTTGGGGCTTCAGTCATGTTCTGTCAAATGTGCCCTGTCATTTAGGCCTTGAGTCATGTTCATTCAACAATGACCTGTAATCTAGCCCCTCAGCCATATTCACTGATCAACGGCCTTTAATTTAGGCTTTCAACCATGTTCATTGAGCAATGACGTGAAATTTAAGCCTTCCGCCAGGTTTTTTCAGCAATGAGCTGTCATTTGGACTTTAAGCCAGGTTTATTCAGCAATGACCTGTCATTTTGGGCTTTCAGCCATGTTCTCTCAACAGTGACCTGTCACTTGGGCCTTCAGACATATTCAGCAATGACCCGTCATTTGGGTTGTCAGCCATGTTCATTCAACAATGACCTGCCATTTGGTCAATGAGCAGTGCACTATGATTTAGATTTTCAGCTATGTTAATTCTGCAGTGCCCTGTCATTTTGGTGCTAAGCTATGTTTATTCAGCCACCTTGGATCTTTTTTCATATTAATGACGCTTTGCTAATCACACCGTTTTCACTCACATGGTTTTCAGCCATGTTCATTCAACAATGACCCGCCATTTGGTCAATGAGCAGTGCACTATGCTTTAGATTTTCAGCTATGTTAATTCTGCAGTGCCCTGCCATTTTGGTGCTAAGCTATGTTTAATCAGAGATCTTGGATTTTTTTTCATATTATTGACGCTTTGCTAATCACACCGTTTTCCCTCACGGTGTGCCTATCTGTCGCCCTGTATGGAGTGGACCCGCATGATGGATGTGGGCATCGGATAGCGGGTGCGGACGTCAAAAAATACCAACGTCGCTTTTCGCTCCTGGTCCAGTCACAAAAAACGTGAAGATGGAGATGGAACCGGCGAATAATTGGGTGAAATTTAGACTGCATAGAATCGGAGCCGTACGTGTATCAGTGCTGGTAGATACATGTGCCAGTACCGGCTGTAAGGGCGGGGGGGGGGGGGCGAGCACGCCCCCCGCCCTTACAGCGGATCCAGAGAAATCCTAGACGCTCCCCATACTAACCGGGAAAACAGGACCCGCTGGGCCTCTCATCGGCGGCAGCGTGTATCTGTTTGGAGGGTATAAATACAGATTAGGATTACACCAGGCGGAGCCACATGATGGTGTTGCTTCCCTTTGCCACCATTTCTTTGCCCAAGCTTTTTCTTTCTGTCAAGTGGGGGACTCGATATTAGTGGAGGTACACCACATGGGACACCATGCATTATATTGACCCTTACAAAATGAAATATTTCGTACAAACCATATATCATCAGAAATGTCTTAGTTGTCTCTTTCCGATTCATTTGAATACCTATGTTATGGGTCTGACCATTAGAAATATTTAAATTCTTTCAGTGCGGGGACCGTCTTTATACGTCAGAATCTGACGTCTACAGACGTCAAGTGGATATTTATAGTAAATAAATAGATAATAAAAAATAAATAAATAGTAACCAAACTACTGCATCAAAATGATTACCCGATTTTTCCGATCATAATATATGTGTCAAAATATTATTTATAGCAAGAGCATAATTATGAAGGTATATTTATGTATTCTTTATCAAAGCCATCTATATTGTTGGATGCTATTTTAAATTTTAACTACTGCTTTCTATATATAAACATATAAACGTGCTGGTGTTGTTTTAAAGGGCTCATATAAATAAGCACCACTGACTGTGGACGTTGACCATTCTGCGCATGAGGGTGGACCAACAATCTTTACTCAGTCAATCATGACGACCCACCTACTTTAACTGGATTTCATACAAAT
>OZ024908.1:47650425-47680925 GCA_964017125.1 Flabesymbios commensalis
ACAAAAACCAGAGATAAAATAGCTACTGCATATAGCAAAAAAAACCCTCTGGAAAGCGTAGAAACCGAGTAATTACATAATGAGTAAGAGTATGTATAAAGAAGAAAATAATAATATTAGTTACATCGAACATGTTAAAAAAACAATCTAAAAAAAGCATTGACTGACGTCAGCTCGAAACACCAAGATCACCAGCCGCACCAGTCGCTGATACCACAGTGGTGATCCCCCGACAGCATGGATGATTTCATGAGTGGATGATTAGAAGAATCACCAGCCGCACCAGTCACCCTACGCCCCAATCGTTTTATAAAGCGGAGGTACGCGACAAAATAATATCACATAAAATAATAACGCATAAACTGCCCCATACCGGAAAAGGTAGAATCAACATTACATTGTGAGACATAATAATATATTTTGCTAGATTCATAAACAAAATATAATTATTATCAGCGTGTGCAAATTAGTATTGAATATTATGATCTGTATATACCGTGCACGTATTCCTTTTTTTATGTTAACATCACAAACGACCATTCGCATTAATACACTACGATGAAGCTAATTGCCTTTAACACAGAAAAGTCCTATTCCCACCACATTTTAGAGTGAAGTAAATTATTTCTTGCACACGAAAAAACACAACAAATTTGACTACCAGATAATAGTTACCTCATGTAATCAGACACGGATCTGTTCCCAGGTAGATCGTCACAAATTTTGGAAATATCATGGTACTAATATTTATAATTGAATGATATTTAGTGCAATAAGCTCGGTCACAAATAGGTTCGTACGACCAATATGTTCATATGAGTTTTCAGTTACTACAATCTTGAGAGTTTGTAAGTTAGTTTCCTAAAACCTTCTTAAGAACTTGGTAAGGTTGCAGTTTAATACGTAATGTGTCAGGAAAACTAATATCTGCCATGTAGTTATAGAGCTTAATACTCTAAACAACGCGCTACGAGCACTCTATCAACGTTTTAGGGATCATTCATCGTGGCCTTCCCAAGACGGTCGTAAGAAAAAAATGTATCCTGGTCAGCTCGTAGCCTGGTTTTGGGCATGTCTATGAATATCTACGAAGGCCACAAGAAAACACCCAAGCGTAGTGTGGACGATAAGGATTATTCTTGAGACGTTCGCACAGTGCCTCACCCATAAACCTTGCTACTAAAAAAGGGATACAAAAGGGGTTTTTTCGGCTGCCTTGAGAAGCCCACATGAAATTATCCGAAATCGTTGGTACGGCGTTCGTAGCCGTTCGCACGGGTCATAATTGTGTCCGAAGCTTCATCCCAGCAAACATGAAGTGTTGGCCCAATGTTGGGCTGATGTTGGGCCAGCGTCGTAGACGATGGGCCAACATCAGCCCAACATTGGAACAACGCCTGGGATAACTCTAACATCATCAGTATTTAGACCCGTGCTGAAAGTATATTTTATAGCTTAAACATAACATGTTAAGTTCATTCAAGTTTTAACAAAAGCACGTTACCATAGTTATGTTAACTTACCTAAGCTATGTTAACTTAAGTTAATTTTAACTCTCTGTTTCTTGTGGCTGAACCATTGAAGAAAAAATCGTCAGATAAAGTATATATCTGATCAAGGCGCTATATCTATCTGGCTTAATCATTTATCCATTCATTCATCTGATTCTCTGCTCCGGGGTTCACAATATTTTAAAAAGTGCATGTACTATCAAACATTTGAAAATTTACCAGTTGGCGCTCATAAGGAATTTCGCTGCATCTGCCTGAAAGTTGTCCTATTTTGTGTTCCAATAGCCTCATGTACGTACATTCAGCACATGTGATCATTTCAATTTTATTAGGTTAAAGTGAGATACAAATATGGCTTTCTATTATTAGTAATGTATCTCACAATAACATTATTTCATCAATTTAAGCTCAGCATTTTCCTCACTTGCTGTCGAAATTCTGCCATTCTGAAAGCATAGATGACAGGATTCATCCCAGAGTTGAACTGAGCTAGAAAAACTACAAAACCGCGTATCAAAATTACGGTGGTGTTATGTTGTAAATTCAAGAACACTTGTAAACAGAGACAGCATATAAATGGAAGCCAGCAGAAGTAGAAGGTTCCCAATACCATGGCTACTGTTCTAGCTGCCTTCAATTCCTTCTTTGCCTTGTTGTTAGATGCTCCAGCTTCTTGGGCTTGGATCAAACGTGCCTGGCGGGTGGCTGTCATTAGGATGCGAATATACAACCCGAGAATGATGAATGAAGCTCCAAAAAAACAGAGTGGCATGAAGTAAATGCAGAACTCTTCTTTCAGAATAAGAACCAGGTCACACTCTCCCACATCGCCTTTACTCCAGCCTTCATTCCAAATGAAAGATGGTACGAAACATGCGAGAGCGGCAAGACCCCAAATTAAAGAGACGGTCAAAAAGCGCTGAGTCATGTTCAAGGTGTCTTGATATGTGAGAGGTCTGTGAATGGCCAGATACCTGTCAGCACTAAGTACAATCAGACTGAGTATAGATGTACCCATGCTGAACAGAGGGAGCGTGTACTTGAGGACACACAAATTGATGTATCGAAGCAGCTTAGGGTACACCATAGCGTATGTCTGGTATGGTAATGTAACACCAAGAACAAAGTCTGCTAAAGCCAGCTGGATTATGAAAAAGTTCTGTGATTTTTTGTAACGTCCGTTTCTGCCGAATACAAACACCACCATCCCATTACCTGTGACGATTATAACTCCTAGAATAAGTTCTATCACGGCACTGATGATTTGCACCGAATTCGGCTCTCCAGGAGCATACACTATAGTGGGAAAAGCCACCTTGGAGATGGTAACGTCACTATGCTCAAGGAAACTCATTAGGATATATGATTGCCTCTGTGTAGTGTAGATACAAGGTAATATCTAGCTGGACGTACGTACATTCGTTTTAAGCATACTACAGCTGCAGAGGACTAGACTCGAATGTTAGACAATACTCATCCTAGCAAGCGGAAAGGTTATTTTTCTCTGAAATATTCTTCACTACACATTGATTCATGACGTTTTAAAAGAAACTGGGTATTTTTTATCTCAATATATTATTTACTTAATGTCTCATGCAACCCGGGGCTTGGTCTATCTCGTGAATAGTAATGCAGCATTGATGTAAAATGATTTACCAATAAAGTCAATTAAAGACTCAAATGTAAATAGTTTGTTACTACACTCTCCATCTCTCTACCAATTAACTTCCTTTGTCCACTAACTTTGGTGATGCAAATCAATATTACTTTCTGAAAGGTTTATTATCCCTTTGGCCCAGAAATGATTAGCAAATATAGTTAATGGTCGCGGCTACGTAAGTGCATGCGACATGGACAAGATAAATCAATTGTACTAAAATATGACTTTGAGACCATTTACATCAGCTCAAATGATGAGTGATGCCAACGTGTCTGGTATAATGATAATGATTATCACCCTTTGCTAGTGATAACAACTGCAATAACACACATGCTTCGTTCAATTGGCAAGTTACTTTGATACTGTGATACAGTGATTCCAAAATTATTTTAAAAACGTACAATTACTAATTATGGTACACATCTTCAGAGTAATAATGCCTGGAGATAATGTATAACAACCAGTGTGATAACCTCATAATCAACAACACGGTTTTTGTTAATTTAAGTCGCTTTGACGCCATAATGTTGATGCCATCTTGATTTTACAAAAGATATTAAATGATGATTGCAGGAATGTATTATCTAGATTGGTAATGCTCGTAATTTCATCTATATCATAAACTGTGTGTTTGCAAGGTGCATGGCTAATAACCAAGGTCGCAAAAACATCTTATACAGTTGCACATTTGAAAAAGATGTAAATTATATACATTCTGAAGGAGATCAGATTAGGATTGTTGTAAGCTTAACTTAAATTAGCATGACCCTTTAAGCGCTAAGCACGACTATAATCAGGTTTAATCCGTCTTATTAGCTGATCAATTCACTGTTGTTGGAATGAAATGAGTGTTTAAACATCAAGAATTGCAAATGTTTGGTCTAATAATATTTAAATATGAGTAAGTTGGTCGCGGTGGCGAGACACGACTTCAAATGGATGAAAATCTAAATAATTGAGATAAAGGGTTAAGAAGAGGTGTTCCACAGTTGGTTTAATTAATTTTAAACAACTATGGAGGCCCCATGTGGGGACGGCGCCGGCGACATTAGTCCGCATTGAGTCAACATAATGACCAATATATCTCGAGTTTACTGGGTACGAGTAGAAAGTTGATCAAATTAATTACTTTTGTAAGTGCTGTATTATAACTAATACTTGCACAAATCGTGCTAATGATTCCCGTACAGTCATGGAGATCAGTATCAGCTTCAATGTTTATTTTTTAAATAAAAATATCTATTGTAGTCGCCTATTATATAATAGTATACTGGTGTATGGTGGATCAGCGCTGGCCACAGCCTATACGGGTCTCCACGTTTTCAATGTCGCGTGTTTGATGGGTAAGTGCGAAACCGTGACGGGGTTCACCACCAGTGATAACATAAGCGGCCTCCATTACGAAATGACATGCTCTCAGTATGGAAAGCGCAGTCGCAGCAAACATAAAACATGTTTATAACATTGTAAAAATAAAATGGAAGGTTCACGCGAACAGCCAAAAGACAGTATAGGTTTACTTTACAAGTAAGCGGGTACTACCTTTTAGCTTTGTAAAGCAGAGTGCGAATGAGAATGTTTTTCCAACTTTCATTTCACAGACTCGTCAATAAAATTGTCACAATCAAGACATTAACTCTGGTTTCAACAGTGAAAGTTTTCCCAAACTTGGTTATCCATGTTCTGTAAATGACAAAAGACAATAGGCAGTATCTGCTTTCTTTACAAATGTTTAGATTCTGCACTACATCATTGTTTATATGTAGCCTATATGTTCACAAGAGGCTAGTTATCAGTTTTTTAATGTGGCCAGAAAATTTGCAATTCTAGTTCATTGTCTTGAACATTTTCTTCATCTCTTGCCGAAATTCAGCTACTCGGAATGAATAAATGACAGGGTTCATGAGTTGAATTGATCCAGAAGTGTGAAAGCACCTCGGATTAGAGCCACAGTAGTATTGTCTCGTAAATTCAGGATTACTTGCACAGAAAGACAGCATACCACTGGAAGCCAACAGGAATAGAAGTTTCCCAACACAATAGCTACTGTTTTAGTTGCCTTCAGTTGCCCCTTCGCCTTGTTGTTGGATGTCCCGGCTTCTTCATCTTCCCTTGGCCAGTCTCACGCGAGTGCATACCGCAGGAGCCTGGCCGTATCGAGTACTACATAAAGTTATTCTGTCTACGTGGTCATCGCGACATTCAAGGTATCTGGCTATTTAAAATAGTTAGACACTATGCTCGATAAAGCAAGGTATCGCACTGCACGAGCACGCAGCGTGCTCGTGGGTAAGATAACTTGTGATGGAAGATGGGCTTCTTGGGCTTGGATCAAACGTACCAGGCGAGTGGCTGTCATCAAGATGCGAATATACAACCCGAGAATGATGAATGCGGCTCCAAAGAATGACGGTAATAAAACGTAAACGCAATACTCATCTTTGAGAACATGCACCAGGTCACACTCCCCCACATCACCTCTACACCAACCTTCATTCCAAAGAAAAGGGAGAAGAACAGTGAGGAGAGCGGAAAGACCCCAGATCCAAGAGAAAGTCAAAAGTGCTGGTTAAGGTATCTTGGTATGTGAGAGGTCTGTGTATGGCCAGATACCTGTCAGCGCTTAGTACAATCAGACTGAATATAGATGTACCCATGCTGAACAGTGGTAACACGTATCCGAGAAAACACAGGTTAATCTGGCGTACCACCTCAGGGTATGCCATATTGTATGTCTGATATGGGAGAGAAACCCCAAGAAAAAAATCAGCCAATGCCAGCTGAATGATAAAATAATTATGTGATTTTTTGTAACGTCCGTTTCTGCCAAACAAAAACACCACCAGTCCGTTACCAGTGACAATCACAAAGCCTAAAATAAATTCCAAAGTAGCTCTGATGATTTTGGTGTTACCCGCCGTTCCAGGAGAATACACTATAGTAGGAAAAGTATCTGTGGAGGTAAACAATTCACTATTCTGAGTTGAATTCATTTTGATTATTAATCAATACAGAGTTTAAGAATTAAACTGTAGGTAGAGCCAGCTGGTACTTGTTTGATGATGAAGCAGTCCCACTAGTTTGAAGCGCACACAACAGCTTCAACGACTGAAAAGCTCAGTCCTATATGATACTAACCATGATGATTCTGATCATCTACATTACAATTTACTAATGGGATTGCATAAGCTATGTTTGATGAGAGGTTTTACAAATCAATTCAAATGATCATTTCACTTCGAACTGTTGGTAAGTTGACTCTTATCAGTGATTTTTCCCAGTGTTGAATGGTTAACATAGACGTAGATCTATTTGTTAAGTTTGTTATTTAATCTGCATTTCATGTTATATGACAGTAGTTTCAATAGTCCTAATTATCTTCATGTTATCCATATCTACCGAGAATAAACAAATCGTGTTGCTAGACAGTCCAAACTACGGAATTTGACTTTTTTGTGTTTATGCTGTGCTAACGTGACACCTGGTGGCCAACATTAACCCGACCTAAGGTCAGCATCTCGTTATTGGTGCGGCATACTGTGCTAACGTCACAGCTGTTGGGCCGACATTAAGCCGACCTAAGGTCAGCATCTTGTCTTTGGTGCCGGATGCCGTGCTAACGTGACAGCTGGTTGGCTAACATTAAGCCGACCTAAGGTCAGCATCTCGTCTTTGGTGCGAGATACTGTGCTAACGTGACAGCTGGCGGACTAACATTGAGCCGACCTAAGGTCAGCATCTCGTCTTTGGTGCGGGATGCCGTGCTAACGTGACAGCTGGTTGGCTAACATTAAGCCGACCCAAAGTCAGCATCTTGTCTTTGGTGCGGGATGCTGTGCTAACGTGACAGCTGGCGGACTAACATTAAGCCGACCTAAGGTCAGCATCTCGTCTTTGGTGCGAGATACTGTGCTAACGTGACAGCTGGCGGACTAACATGGAGCCGACCTAAGGTCAGCATCTCGTCTTTGGTGCGGGATGCCGTGATAACGTGACAGCTGGTTGGCTAACATTAAGCCGACCTAAGGTCAGCATCTTGTCTTTGGTGCGGGATGCTGTGCTAACGTGACAGCTGGCGGACTAACATTAAGCCGACATAAGTTCAGCATTTCGTCTTTGGTGCGGGAATCCGTGCTAACGTGACAGCTGGCTGGCCAACATAAGATCAGTGGTTTCACACAGCCTATTCAAAATTTTTTTCAGAAAAATAAATCATAACAAACAGGATGTTCATATTACGTGATTATTTCAAGTAAATAATAATCTGATATTTTTTCTTTATTCTTTTTGTCTGTTGTGTGGTGCTAAAATGTAATATATATTGAATCCTAGCAGCATTCTCCATTTATGTGATTATTTTGACATTCTTTCCATGAGCTAGAGACTGATTTCGTTTTCCAATGATGATAACTAGGTCGTGATGAGAAAATAGTGTAAAAGAGTGTAAACATTCTGTAAAAGTTCATTTCTTAAACGCAATGAACTCCACACTCTTCCCTCACTCCATTTGCCAATGCGACTCATATATTACTTTTGAAAAATCAGGCGATACCGTTTTTAAAGAGTATTGGAAAGCAGGTGGGAACGGTTTGTGCAAAGCTGTTTTACATGACCTGGAATTAACCCTTTGCCTGCCACTCACGACAATAGTCGTTTTAAATCCGTTTTATCACCCGATTAAATCACTGGTATGAGAATTAAATGACTGTTTAAACATCAAGATTTGTAAATGTTTGGTTTTAAATTAAACAAATATGAGTAATTTTCAACCATTTGGGGTTGTGGATCGCGGAAGCTAGACACAACCTCAAGTGTTATTAAATGTAATAAATTATCTAGGGATAAGGTTAATTACTGACTTACTTGGCAGGTTACATGAATTTTAAGTTAGTCTTACTATGTCCTGCAACATATGTACGGCATATGCATAAAGATCATACAGCTACTGGTAAACAATACCAGATATATCGATATTTTGACTATCTATTATATAACCATGCGAATTTTTCGAAAAACAATGTACACTAGGAGTGGAAAATGACATTAATATAGGATTTTATTCCATTGCATTTCACCTCAAACAAAGATCTAAGGTTAGAATCACACCCCACCAATCAAGCGGCTTTCGACTTCGAGAAATGGCATGGAAAATGTCATTTGGCTGATTTTAAAAATGGGATCGTCGACGAGATTGCCTAGCTCACAGGCTCTAACAAATAAAATTATTGAATGTTTCATACCCATTAAATATTTCATAGACATGACGAGAAAAGTGTAGCTGGATACCGCAGCTCAATTTGATGTAGAGTTCAAGGACCTTCCCATGTTTCTTTAGCTCAACTTCCTAGCATCATGAATATTTGCGGTAGGGTATATGAATCACAGTTGTGGGCGTGTAAACATAAGCTACATATTAGCTTGGTTACCAAACTTGGTTTTCGCACACCCTGTTCAAGATTGCTCTTTGGGAAAATAAATTATAGCGAACTTCATGTGTATATTACGTGATTATAATAATCTGATGATGAATATTTAATCTTTTTGTCGATCGTGTGGTGCTAAAATGTCATACATACTGAATCTCGGGGTAACTCTGTTGTTCAATATGGGACACGGAAACCATCATACTTTAAGAGTGTGCACATATGTTTTTATATAAATTGAAGAAATGGAGGACTATATATGCAACAAGGTTTTCTTTTTTGACGATAGGCATCACTTTTTTACATCATTTATTACCAAGCAATTACAAGGTTATGTACACATACATATAAAAATATAAGATTATATACAAACATTGATATATTTTATATTTTCACAGAGACAACCTTGTATATATGGTTTCAATTTTTTTCATTTCAGCTGCACATTAGTATTTGTTTTTGAAATTGTATTGACGCAACCAACCATTGCTTTGTCTGTTGATTGTTTATCTAATAACTTTCAAATTTTATACAACATCTTCTTTTCCATATAATCCATGTGGCATTTAATTTTTTTTTACACTTTCTTTCTCATTCATATTTAAATTTTCATTCAGACATTCTAATATTCCATCATCACTTTCGTGGTAATCGACAATATATATTTATATACTTATATATTTATATATATATTCACAAATAGGGGCTCGTAGCTTGTCCTAATTAATATATCATAATTGTAAAAAAATACGGGTTATGCATAAAACATATTGAAAATTGTTTCTGTAACCTTATTTGATACAAAATTAACATGAACCAGGCTTGCTAGATCACCTTCAAAGATGGCCGATGTGTCTAGCCTACTGAATTTCCCGAGGAAATAACACTAACAACTTTATAGTAGATGGTGCTGGGCTGGAGTATATATAAAACACGGACCAATAGCAATGTATGTCTGTGATATAAACAAGAGGCCTGAGGTCCTATAACATCCCCCGCCATAAATTAGGTTGGAGTTTTTGCGGTCACAAATATTTAAAAAATCGACTAGTAGTGGCCATTTTAAATTTCAGTAAAATAACCTGCACAGTTTCAGATGGTGGGTAATGTGATTGTAAAATGTGAATTATTACTGACTTCAATTTTTCAGTTTTTGCGCACCCCAAAAATTATGAGGTTTATCCATGTCGGCCATTTTTAATTTCAGTAAAACCTTAAAAAATCACCTGCACATTCCCATATCGTAGGGAATGTGATAGTAAAATTTAAATTTTTGCGTCCCCCAAAAAATTGAAGTTGATCTGTGGCGGCCATTTGGAATTTCAGTAAAATCTCGAAAAAGTCACCTGCACATCGCCATATCGTGGGGAATGTGATAGTAAAATTAGAATAATTTCCGACTTTACGCCCACAAAAAAAATTGGAGTTGACCTCTGGCGGCCATTTTGAATTTTGGTAGCATCTTTAAAAAATCACTCGCACACCCCCATGTTGTTAGGAATGTCATGTAAAAATTTCAAAAAAAATTGACCAGTAGTTTTTTAGTTTTCTGCCCACAAGAACACGTGACGCCGGACAGAATCCTGGAGCGACTAAAATCCCCCTTCCCCTACGGGCGGGGGAGAAAAACACAAATTTATTCAAATTATTATACAATTTGCATAAGATACAATATGTAGGTGTATAACATTTACAAAAATTATATACTTTTTGATAATCCAATTAGCCCTTAACGTTATGATATAGCTCCAGATGACAACCAATTACTAACTTTTGTGTATTGACTATATAATAAGATATTCACTTTTTCTAGCTGGTTTTAGTATAGGGAATACATGTTTTGAATACATTTTTTGTAGTTTGCAGTCGATAACGGGGTAAAATGTCATCTGTACAGATCCATACAGATTCAATGTGCATGATCAGCTGTATATATATATATACAAAATTTATTTTCAAATACAAGTCATATCTACAAAAAAAATCCACCAGAACACACCGCTATACATTTCAATCATACACTTTATTAAATGTCTGCAAAGCTATCCATGCTGTAAAAGTCGATAACGATGAAAGTAGCTCAGAAAAAGCTGATGACATGAATTATGTAAACGATGCATCTTTGATCAGATCACGGTTTCTTACAGCTCCTTCTGCCCACCTGATCGTTCCCTCAACAATTCTAATGTAAACTGTGATACATTTCATTTTCACTCCGTCTGGCCATTAGCTCTATTTGTTTGAGTAACTGATTTATTCAGGCAACTCGGGCTAATATTACACAGTTAATATATATCAATAATCATGGATTTTGACATGTGATGAGCAAACACTATTACATCGATTCCGCACCTATCAGTTGTGGTGTGGGACATAGGCCTAATTGTGTTGTCAAGATGTAACGTTACACCTAGTGCATGTTCTGATTCTCAACTTCGAAACTCAGTTTATAAGTGCAAATACATGTGGTGACGTGAAAAATAGCCACACTCCAGGACAACGCTATGGTATTATGTTTCAATTTACATTTATCTAACTGGTAAAAGTAAAATACATGGTACATTCCGTTTTGATTCTAGAATCTTTAAAATTGATTGCGTATTGACAAATATATTGACAATTATGTATACAAATTCCAATTTCTGAGGTAGTACCATCAATAAAACCGTCTACCTTAAAATTGCCCATAAATATTTTTTGATACCACAATTTGATTGTACACACCACCCGGTGTCGTTCTAGAATATTCATACCATCATCCTACCTAAACCTTGGTTACTTTTGGTGTTGAACAAAACAAAATTTGTGCTCCTGGACTAATATTGTTTCTGTATGATATGTAAGTGACCATTTATGAGTTGTATTAAGTATCTATAGCATGAAACACAGTTTACGTTGTCAATGCTATTTTACCGTTCGTTTGCTTTACGTTTAGCAGCTCCACGATATAAAATACAGCCCTCATCATGTAGAGCACTTTTAAGCTCTATGCTCACAGGCGTGTATATTCGGGCCGTTTTCATTGGCTTAAAATTTACAGTTTTGATCTTTATCAGTTATTACAAATTGGCACGAACAAAGCTAGCTTGAAGCTATATAATGACTGTAACATACAGAAACATGCAAATATACATATGCCGCATAAATAATGTGGATGCGAGCCATCACCGGGCAGTGGCTACAATGTCGTCCATTATTACCTGCAGGGATTGCAAGTTGGAAATAACAGCCTTAGCGATATCTGTACATTTTCAAAACCTAGCATGTGCCATGTGAAAATTCTATATGTGAAAAATATATATGGCACGACGTTCGAGGACATTTATTCTCTGTGGGCTGCACACGTTATCAATTATCATAATAATTAACACCAATAAGGTACGAGTAATACATATGTATATATGTAATGTGAAAACTAGAAAGAATTGTTCAGAAACACGCAACCAGCCCTCTTCCTCCGCCAGTCGGCCATTTTGCATTGTATACACTAGTACACATATTCGCATTATACAGTCGCCGTAGTAATTAAAGTTTGATCATAATTATGGGGATCAAAAGCCAACAAACAAATTCACCAGTGCAGTATGGGCCTATAATGGGTATGAAAAAACAAAAATTCATAGATTTGTTACTATTTAGTGCGGTGGCGGCGGACCGTGTGATAGGCCTACACAATAAGTGAGGCCTGCTTGATAATGTAGCTGTATCAAAACACTGGATTTTGTTTCATTGTAATGAGCGTTGTTTCTCCGATATTGCCATGCGTCCTAAATTATCTTTGTCAACTTCTTCTACTTTTCTGGAAAGAAGCAATGTCCATTATAGGCCTATATCTAATATAACAACATACACACAAAATAAGATCAATAATCAAATAATAATTCTCGTAATAAGAAGTTACAATATATCCTAGACATCGACGCCAATGCTATATTATAACTTCTACGAGAATATGGGCCAAGAAACGTCGATTAAACGACCCAAGGACATACAAATACCAACCTTATTTGATCGTCAGACTGGAGAACGACATATATAAATATATATCTCTTTAAGGGTAGATCCAAGCCAGGTCAAGTGACCTAGGTTATACTTTTGGGGAGGGCTTTGAACAAAGAATTTCAAGGTTCAAATTGCTACCAAAATTATCTAAATTGAGTTTCAGAACTTCCAATTGACACTATTTTCGCGGGGCTATATATGTCACCGCTCCCCCTAGTCACAACGCCCTTATCTCACCGTGGTATAATAATTAAACTTTAACCCACTTGAAGCTGTGGGTCACGGTAACTTCAAGGGGGTGCAAATTACCCAGGTCTGTTTAATTTGATACCAAACATTAGCAAATATTGATGTTTAAACATTAATTTCATTCCCAATAACTGTGATTTAGCCTGATAATAAAACACGTTTCAAAATAATTATAGAAATGTATACTCGCTTAGATGGTTAATTCCCAACTAATGACCCTGTCAAATTATCGCCTGAATCCTGTTGAGCTACAAGAATGATGACAATCTTGTGGATTAGATAGGTAGACCTACTTACACCCCAAACTTCTCTCCATCTTCCAGAGTTTCTGGCAGCTTCTGATCCATTGTCTCTGGTAGTAATAGTGCTAACATTCCAGCAAGTATAGAGCTACCTCCAAATATCAACATCGACAGTGGTTCCCAACCACCAAGTATTCCCTGTAGCGATATAATGAGGAATATAATTATGAGGTTGGATTGGTTTATTTAATATCATCAGCTGCATGGTCTACTTCTGGAATTAGAGAATGCTGGAATGCAAATATATCTCATGGTTAGGCCATGAGTTACAATAATTAACAAAAGTATCGTATGTAACATTAATAGCGTACCATAGATTGCGACGTTCACACAACATTAAATCACGCAACCTTGTAACAGATATACGATATATAGCTTGATAATTATGGTCCTTCTGAAAGCTTTAACCACAATTGTCAGGTGATATTTGTTTTTCAGCTTAAGATTCGTGCCAAAACCAATATATTATTGTTGATGGTATGTTTACATTACTGAACTGAGTTTTGTATATATTTATTTTGTTTTGCATACATATTTGAACATCTGTCGATGTATCCAAGATGGGATTATAGAAAGAAGATCAAAGTAAAGTTGTCAAATACATGAAGCATTTCATCATCATCCTGCAGAAAAGCCTTAAAGTGACATGCTACTCTTTACCGGCGAATGATCCCGTGTTGTCGGTACCTTTAAAAGCATACCATCCGAGTAGTGCATCAGCTCGCTTCCGTACAAGTTTCACGTGACTGTCCTGCATGCGAACTCGTTCACCATCTCTGTGAATGAGCGTTGTTGACTGAGGTATCAACAACAAGTGCGCTGTCAAGGGGACGAGGACGTATCCCAGCAAACACGACACATCTACCCAATGTTTGACCAATGTTGGGCCAACCTCCAGCAAGAAAACATCAAGGATGGACTGATGTCTTTTGTGGATTACATCTAATGCATTCAAGATCAAGTTTACATGTAGACAATGCAGGGTAGACAAACAACCTCTGAGAAGGGGTTTCGTTATAGTGATGTATGACTAATACTTTCGCCCTTTGGTTCTGGTATTTGCTAATTATCTTGTCCAATAAATATGTTATCTGCTCTGCCTTTGTATTTATGTGGGCAAGAAATGTTTTTACACTTTTGATTTCGGCGTCATAATTTTTTTTATTATTATTTCAAGCAGTATACAAACATAAGTGGACATATACATCATGACATACAATTGATAAATATTATTATCGGTACATACACATAAGAAATGTATCTATTGGTAGATAGATTGAGATTGGTAGAGACAATAGACATGCTTAATGATAATAGCTCTTTAAATGTATTCTGATTTTTCGTTTGTTTTAGAACTTCAGATTTATAAAGCAATTCGTGTTTTAAAAATAGTTTTAAATTATGGATATCCACAGTATTTTTATTTTTGTTTCCTAGAATCCAGAATTTGAATATACAAAATGTTACAAAAAAGATGATGTAGTTTTAAAGACAAGATAATTAAATTATCTTGTCTTGAAAACTACATTTGGTCATAAATTATATGACCAAATACAATATCTGACAATTTTATATCTAAGTTAAAAAAAATAGACATAAGTTTCCATGCTTCTTTAGCAAATACACATGTAAATAACAAGTGAACGAGGTCATGCTTTTCTTTCGGCGTCATCATACATTTTACGTGATAATGGATTGGCGTGGTCTTCATTGTCCTTCTGTGTCCAGTGGTCTGGCTTTTATCATTCCTGGTAGACACTAGCCGAAGACTACTGCCAATAATTTGGAGGAATTTGGTAGCGAAGTGCTTAGCTATTGTTATTTCTGGAGTTTGACTATCATGTTCACCACACACATTACATTGATAATAATGATTTTCACAACGTCCTGTCTTTATGGCGGCATATCGACTGTTTTAATAGAACTAAGCCGATTGAGCTTCATTCCTGTTTTATATTTTATAATGAATGCATTTTTTTGAATGGAATCAATGAAATTATTTTATGTTTATGTTCCGTCTTGCACAGCCATGCTCATGACCAGTGGCACGACATTTGGGTCCATCGGGGTGAACATATGACGGTGAAGTCACGTTCAGTTCGAAGTTTGCAATGGCATCTTTACACTCCAATTCTGGCCTACTCGTCGATATCACCAATGATCTGGAAAGCAATTGACGTTTTTGTTAGATGTGCATCAACTGACCATTGATTTTGGTCTGAACCTATAACATATCATAGATATTGGTCTATATCACTGCTGACATAATCTAGTAAATGTTTTGCATGACTTCCTCAACAAATGTGTTGCCTTGAATGTTGAACCTTTGCTGCATTGTTCACCAACTTCATACTTGTCTGGCGTCTAATTTCATGATGAAGGGAGGAGGCAGTTCTGCTAAGAGGATTCCATGTTTGCGGATGACCAAATAGCCTTCATCGAGGAAGGGGCACGTGTCATGATCGGCGGTTTGCATTTCCAACATATCTGCGACATCGTCTATAGTTGTATTGGTCGTGAGCATGAAAGTAAGGTAGTAGCTGTTCTGTTGTGGACAAGTGGCGCTTCCAGGTCTGCATTTCAGATATGTGCAAAAGTACATTTTCGTGATCGCGTTGCAGCCATCTTGGATTTGGAAGTTCTTCTGGTATTGTCCGATTAAGTTTTAGGTTTCCCCGACTATTTTTCTATAAAGTGGACAACGAATGGGCCGTACTTCATCCATATAGGTCTACAGTGCCAAGCAGACATTTACTACTCGTGGACTGTGAATTCTGATTTCCAAACAAAATAATGAGTGCAATAGTCAAACAAACTGGTGATGGCAACTTACAAGTTCAGCAACAAAAGGAGCAATGAGACTTCCAAGCCTGGCATGCATGGATCCAGTACCCACACCTATTGTCCTCACCACAGTTGGAAAGAGCTCAGCAGAGAAGATATAGATAATGGCAAATGATCCGGAAATGCCAAATTTCCCCAACATGGCTAAAGTTATTCTCAGCCATGATATTCCTAATAAGTAAACATATGGTCACAAATGCAACAAAATTATACTCACATAACCTCCCCTTCTCACTCATAGATTCACAGACTCACTCACAGACTCACTCACAGACTCACTCACTCACTCACTCACTCACTCACTCACTCACTCACTCACTCACTCACTCACTCACTCACTCACTCACTCACTCACTCACTCACTCACTCACTCACTCACTCACTCACTCACTCACTCACTCACTCACTCACTCACTCGCTCACTCGCTCACTCGCTCACTCACTCACTCACTCACTCACTCACTCACTCACTCACTCACTCACTCACTCACTCACTCACTCACTCACTCACTCACTCACTCACTCACTCACTCCAAACTATTTGAAATTGTGTATTGCAAAAGAAGATGGTGGTACAGTTTACACAATGCTAACTATGTGCCAGCGACCATCTTGGACGCCATCTTGACTACTTTAAATGCTCAATAAAGTCAGCTTGACATCATACAGTTTCTGATTTACACAGCTTCATCTACCGAAGTCAGAAATGGGCCTAACCAGGTTTGATGATATTTTTTGAAGTTCTACACAACTGAACTAACGGAAATGTTACTCATTTCAATACATTATAGTGATGATACATGATGATACTAATGAATTAGACACTGCCTAGCGGAGCCTCACGCACACATAATGCACCGTCGTCATGCAAATTTTAATTGGCAGTGACAACCCAGTGCTTTAAATTAATTTTGAAAGTGCTCTCATTAACGAAAGTACAAGTTTGTAGACCTATATACGTATCAGCGAGAGTAAAGCTACAGTTGCGCGAAATTATGAAGTCTTAGTTTAAGTGTTTGCAAGTCTTGTCCAGTTGTGATTGCATATTTGTGCTCTAAGACCCTGAACAGTTGTTTTATGAGACTTGTCCTCTACAGAAAGCCACATCACCCTCTTTCGGTTGCCTACACTATCATGATGCTTCACACACAAATATAGTCCCACCTAGACCTCATCTGGAATTCTATGAGGTGAAAATAGAAATGTTTCAGATGTGAGGAGAGTGTCTCGACACCCCTATATATACGTCCACGGAAGTGAGCATCATCTACTAAGTATAATAATGAAGACATAATATGATATACTAAATGCTTACTCTCTGGTATTGCGGGTACTGTACAACATGCCACACCTCCGAATACCATAAATAAAACCAGCGGCCATCTTCTGCCGAATCTGTTTAATGTGAATCCAGCAATTATAAAGCCTGGAAACTCCATAGCACCAGAGAGGACCAAGTTAACATGAGGACTTCCCTCCAGTACGGACACACCGAATGAAAGTCCATAGTAAACAAAACTGTTCACGAACCTAAACATAATAGCCGAAAAGCAATGATGAGTTTCCAGGTAAATCATGACAATTAGGATTTTAATTTATAATTAAACGGTGAGTAGAAGTAGCCTAGCTACAGTACAGAGAGATAAACCCCATAATATAAAACATAACATCTGAATTAATTTCTATCTTAGTGATCTGTCTGTGCTACCACAGTAAACTAAGCGACGACTGATAAGTTGTATTTGAAAATGGCAAGATGTATCAGTCTCCGCCATATGGGACTCATATCTGTCCATCTTAAAAATATGTATATTTTGTCAGTGATCACTATGTGAAGATTATTTTGTAATTACGTATGCATCTACCATGAAATTATTACTATTACATGCACTAATTCTTGAGAAATGATGTAGAGATTCACAGACAACTGTGATAATATGTGTGTGTGTGTGTGGGGGGGGGGGGGGTAAGATTTGTTTTGAATGTGTACAGACTAGAGGAGAACAAATATTTACACTATTCAAGGGATCAAATACTAATGATCAACTCAACAACAAAATATCAGCCTATCGTGTAGGTAGGCTTATATAGAAGGACGGTACACACCACCAGATTATATTTAAATATGCACACAGCCAGAACACATAATACTCATTGGAAATTTAGCCACAAATTAGAAACACATACCAGTTAAAAAACAAATTGATCGATTTTTTTCTCATATTAGGCGTTCTCAGAAGGTCTATGGTGGTGTATTTTCTTTGAGATGTGATTTTCTGACTCTGTGTAATAAAACAAAATATTAAAACATACTGTAGATACTTTTTATAATTAGTAGAATGGATGACAACCCCCTCAAACCAAAACCATGGGGATGTTATCAGCATGTGGAAATCGGTTTGTGAAGAAAAATAAGGGAATTATTGGCCAACCTAATACTAGGCGAATATGGCCCATTTTGCCTGACTGATTGCGCTCAATGTATACTATTTTAAGGATGTCAACACGGCATACTGAATGTCAGAATAAAAACCGGTCTTATGGTCATTATTTAAAAAAAAATATTCTTGGATGCGGATATATTTAATAAAATATAACTAATATAAATGCATATTAAAAATCAAATATAAATAATAGATATGTAATTAATAATACATTATGAAATATATTGATATTTAATAATACATATAGGCCCTAATATTTTGAGGTTATTTTTATTATAATTATATAGCAACATAAATTATGATACACTATTAATTATAGCAATTATTTCCAGGTTTATAGAACATTCCACGTGATAACCACTAATTGCATGATTAATGAACTGTAAATGTGTAAATCTATGTATTATAAAAATATATATCATTCATCATTTTTTTAATTTTGTTCTCTTTCTTTAAAACTCCCAATTAAATCGTGTAAATGAGGGTAACTACCAGATCGACCTGCGAATCCTGTCACCTAGCTGTGACTTTCATTGTTGATGTACCCTCTACCATGAAGTTTACACTGATGAATAGTGTTGAATTTTTCTCTAACAAAATAATGAGCGAATCTAACAATATGGAAAACTACGATAATTACCTCTAAGTCTGGTACAACAGTGACAAGCATTTCTTCAGGAACGGTCCTCCCATTTATTTTGGCCATTTTCGCTATAATTCGTTTAGCATGCCCAGTCTTGCCTTTTGTAATGAGCCATCTTGGTGATTCTTCCAATAACCTGTGATGTAACTAACTTTACAAGAACATAATAGAAAGACTAGATGTTGTCAGACGCATGGTGAACGTAACGTTAAATGTAGATTAGATTAGGCCTATAGTGCTGTTGTACAAAACAATGAACAGGGGTTGATCTTTGTCGTGATTGTCGCCAATAAACACAACTAATTACACCTTGGGGAACAAGAAAGACAAGCATCTGAATTTGTATAAATATAATTATAGTGACCAAAAACATTGTTAAAAAAATTATCATACTTAACGCGTAACATAAAAACTAAATATAGGCCTTACCACACGACCTAAAAAGCTACAAATATCAGTCGTCTGTAACCTACCAGTAGTACGGCAAGAAGAGACACGGCAAAAGTGAAATGGTAAGTAGTAGGTAACGATAATCTGTGATGGCGTAGGCGATTGGAGCCAGTAGCATGTAGCCTGCAGCACAGAAACCCTGGTACCAGAGACCTGGCATCATTCTCTCGTGGATGCCTATAATCTCCATCACTGGCAACAAAAATAAACATGTGTATATTTATAAAACTAGGTGATGTTGAATACATGTATGACGCAATTAAAATCACCATAATATTTATAAAATGGTCCTTGTCTAAACACTATATTAGGTTGATGGTTCCACGAGTTATGTTTTTTCTGCATAAAATGACCATGCATCCCCCCCCCCCCCCTGACTTTATTTTCTTTCTTTTTAACAAGGTAAAAATAACCTTCGAAAATGAGGAAATAACCTTACAAACTGTTCATAATATAAGAAAATATAAAATATGTCAGCTTTTGGCCTCCCCGTCAGTCTTTTTTTAGCTACAACCCTGATACATGTAATGAGATACATCCTTCTTTTAATGCTGGACCAGCATCGGTTCAACGTCTCTTGCTGGCTGGGTTTGTGCAGCACCCAGCGTACTGAGTATCAGTGTGTAATGCAGAGACACTGATACTGAGCTGTATACCCAGCACACACGAGACGTTCAGCTAATGTTGGTACAATGTTGGTCCAGCGTCTATAATTAAAGCTCAAAAGTTCTCCGTCAAAAGTCTTCATCAAAAGTCCGCTATCATTAGTTATATGGATAGGTATTGTTGTATCCATGATTGTATTTGGTTGAATTGACTGCAATTTGATAATAAAAATAATAGTGAACGTTGCTGATTGGTTGGTTGTTACATGATTTGAACATATAATGCCCATCCCAAGAGACATCGACCCAATGGTGAACCAATGTTGGCCCACCGTCTACGACGCTGGCCCAACATTGGTTCAACATTGGGTCGATGTCTCGTGTTTGCTGGGATCTCACCTCCTCCTATCACTCAGACTGAGATTGAATCAATAGTGTTGCCACATAGTCTGGAAAAGCTGAGCGAATTTTTAACAAAACCTATAACAAATTCCTTATCAAAAAAATATTTTACCATTGCATAGTCTAGGGTCTTAGCTACCTTCTAACAATTTGTTTACGCTCAACTGTCATAGGAGGTTTTTTTACAGAGCAAAATGTAAGATGGCCGGAATCGGTAATGAAAAAATCTAAACCAGACATATTTTGTCATGGCATGCTAATTTACCCTACATTTTGTCAGCGGTGGGTAGACAGTTACGTTAAATGTAGTATTATTTATAAAAAAAAATATCAACAGGAGAAAAACCAAGATGGCCGCCTAAAACAGCAAAGCACGATAGTGATCAGTAAATGTTCACGCTTGACTTTTTGGTTTGAGAAGTGCAACATGCAAATCTTATGTTATCGATATTACTATTGTTACAGTCTGCTTTTTGTAATTAGGAACAATATTTTATTTTGTCTACATTAGATGTATCTGTAATAAATATAGATAGTGCATGTGTAGTGCATGTAAAAGCGTATATTGCAATCAGTTAGGAGCTTTGTTGAGTGGTAAAATGCTCCAGACAGTCGAATGTACTAATAACATAGATGTTGATCTGGTCTGGGAATGTTGGCTCTAGTGCTATGATGATGTAACAAGATCAAATGTACCCCCAGGAATTTACAATCTTGGCTTGACTCTAAAGTGAGACGTCTACAAAAGAAGCAAGCTTGGACAATAGCTAGAAAGTTTAATAAAGGTCATCATTTGAATAAATTTAGAAAAGTAAGAAATTAATTACATAAATTATTGCAGTTCAAGCACAACCAGTTTATAGCTGATTTGCCTTAAACACTAAAGAAAAACTTTAAACGATTCTGGTTTTTTTTGTAGATCGAAAACAAAAAAATATACTTAGAACAAATTGTCATGAAGGTCTAAGAGCCATCAATCCCACTGATATGGCCTGTATGTTCAATAAATATTTTGAATTAGCTTCTAATAAGAACACTGGTGAGTCAATAGCTTTTGTAGTGGCTGTGATGACCTCCTCAGTGGCCAAGATCATTTTGTTGTGGCTGAGATCACTTTTAAAGTGCCTGTGATCATGTCTTCAGTGATTAAGATCACTTTTAAGAGAGCGAGATCACTTTTTAAATGGCTGACATCAGTGTGTTAGTGGCCAAGATCACCTTTGTAGTGGTTGAGATAATTTTCAAGGAGGATGTGATAACGTCTTCAGTGGCCAAAATCACTTATATAGTGGTTGGGATAACTTTAAAAGTGGCTGTGGTCACTTCTTCAGTGACCAAGATCACTTTTGTGAGACAAGCTTTAAAGTGGCTGTGATCACCTTTTCAGTGGTAAATGTAAATTTTGTAGTGACATATTTTTGTTGACTGACGTCAGTTTCTAAGTGACCAAGATCACCTTTGTGGCAGTTGAGATACTTTTTAAAGAGGCTGTGATTACTTCTTCAGTGACCAAGATCATTTATGTAGTGGGTGAGATAACTTTTAAAGTGGCTGTGATGACTTCTTTAGTGGCCAAGTTCAGTTTGTTTGTGGCCAAGATCACCTTTGTGGTGGCTGAGATAACTTTTAATATGGCTGTGATTCAGTGTTCAAGATCAGTTCATTTGTCGCCAAGGTCACCTTTGTATTGGCTCAGATACCTTTTAAAGTGGCTTCAGTGGCTGACATCAGTCTGTTAGGGACCAAGATCACCTTTGTAGTCGCTGAGATAATGATTAAAGAGGATGTGATCCTTTTTGATGTGGCTGAGATCACTTTTATAGTGGCTTAGATAATTTGTAAAGTGGCTGTGGTCACTTCTTCCGTGGCCTGGATCACTTTTGTAGTGGATAAGATAACTTCTTTAATGATCAGTAAATTATCTGTGATATTGACCGAGTTATAACTCAATATTCATTTTTTGCTAATGGCGGCACAAATTTGCATAAAAATGGCACTTTATTCAGCTTATTAACATAGCTAATCGTTTTCTACGTTTTTTTCAAGCTAGATACACCAATTAGAAGTATATTTCCAAAGGTGTACGGAAAACCATATTTTTCGACTAGACTAATAAGCTTATCAAAGCCACATCCAAAGGTTTTTAAAAATATTTTCAAATAATAGCATCAAATAATGTGAAACATAAAAAAATCGAAAAACACAAAATGGAAAGTGAAATTAAATTAAATTTGAGACAAAGAGTACAGACAGGCACAATAAATGTTCCATCAATGAAACATTTGGCGGCCATTTTGTTTTTTTCTGTCGTGTATTTATTGTAAAACAACTTTCAATCCTTTAATCAACACATTTGTAAACAAATTGATGATTAATTATGACTGCCTATGCTATTTATGTGAGATAGTTGGCCATTTTGGATTTTAGCCTCCTAAAAATCCTCCTATGAATATCTAGAGTAAACAAATTTTGTGTGACTAGTCCAGACCTTATACAAGACCGTGGTACAGAAATATTTTGGTAAGGAATTTGTTTTAGTTTTTTTTCCTGACTAACAGTTACAAATAGTATCCATGTCTTCATGTAACACTACAAAACGATTGAAGTGGACAATGCACCTTTAAGCTAGGAACTTATCATAGGCCAACACCGCTCCGCAAATGTGGTCGAATATTTCGGAATATTGGAGTGACAGTGTAGTAGTAATAGTTAAACTGATATTCCAGACATGTACATGTATACAGCTGGGGTTTTTTCCTCACATTGAATATCGTCAGTGGTGTTTCCTAGTATGTGATTATCTGTAGCCAGACTACACATCCAATGTTAGGCTAGGTACATATTGTCATCTTAGTCCTAGCAGTAACTTAGAGACGCACCATTTGATTTCTGGGGGGGGGGGGGCTAGACTATTTTTGAAAAAAAAATGTTTGTTTTCAAATTTCTGTGAAAAAAAATGTATGCTGAAAACTTGTACATAAAAAAATAATATGTTGAAAGATTGTGCCAAAAAAATTGTTGATAATTTTAATTGTTGATAATTTTCGAGGCTCATCAAAGTGGAATTTAAAATAAACGACTTACAAGGAATAATTGGAGCGCAAAATATTTCTAGGAAAATTCTCAAGATCGCTACAAGTTATTATTTAACAGTGAAATTGGACGCGGCTTTACTGATGTATTTTTTGTTTGTTTCTGGTCGGCTCTTTGTCTATTAAAGAATGTGATATTTTTCTATTTTTTTGCGAATGTTTAGAGCGGGTTCGGGTATTTCCGAACACCTAAGCCTCTGCACTTGATGTCTGGTGTCCCCATTTGTCTATCAGCTCCCCACGTGACATCCGTTGATGAATGAAACTATGATTCATGACGTAATTAACCACGTGCACGGCCATTCATGAATCTGAAAGTTGTACAGGAAGTTGTAGTACCCAAGGTAACGGCGGGTATACTCGAAATAGAGGGGGTAATGTCGAACACCAAGTAGGGTATAATCGAACACCCACCCATTTTTTAATCTAAAGAGAAAATAACCAGTCTAGAAGCAGGAACATGCGCAGTATACTCAAATATGATACAAATAGAAACAATGTCAATTGTAATTCGTCCACAAAAAAAAATATAAAACAAAAAAATATTAGGAAATGCCACTGTTCGAGATTACCCGAATCTATTGAAATCTGAGATTTTTTTTCATAGTTTCCTTCATATTACTTTTCAAACCCGCATAGTAACGTCACAACCGTTTGCAGGCCTACAAATCGCTCCATTGATGTATTTCCTTTCGAAATGACGCATTCGCTGTGAAACTGTGGTGTAGGCCCTATAGGCCTAGTGTTCGTAATTAGACGAAACCAAATTATTGGTGGGTCTATTTCCGAACACGTCCCAAATGATAAGGCTATCATGACCATAGATTTCCCCTATATCTATGATCATGACCATTGCCTGGTCAGCCCTGCCAATTTCATTTATGGCCGGGTATTGGCCAAGGTTCTTAGTCACGTGACCATCATGCCTGTGCTATTGAGGCCAGTGAATAATTTTCTGGGTCAAGTCATAGGAAATGCGTCAAAGGGGAAATACAATACTGTGAACAACTCTTCATCCGGGGGTGTGACCTTTAAAAAATGGCTGAAATCGGGGATTACCCTATTTTCATCTAAAAATAGCAACAAGTCACAAACATTCGCCACTGGGGCATACCAGAGGCTACATGAAGCTCGGCCACGCCGCGTAGTGTGGCTCTGGGAACCAGAGTATCATGACCAAAAATTGTTTTTTGATGTTTTTATATCTAGGAGGTGCATTGCAAGGTACATTTTCCCATATAAATAATAATTCCAGGATTGATAATACATATCATAAATAGACCATTACCTTCCGTGTAATTACCTTATTTTTTAAAGACTTGTCTACTTTACGACATTTGAAAGTGACTTTTTAAAATAGCAAAATTAATGGATATGAAATTGGTCCATAATAACGGTGCGTGACAGAACAGTCACGCACAACGGGCAGCTCTGCCTGACAAAATTTATTCATGTCTAGCCAGCAACGGGATGAAATATATTAGCAATGTTCGGAAATACCCCCCGTTCGGAAATACCCGAACCCGCTCTACCACATAGTATTCAAGTCATAGTTGCTTGCGTCCTAGTTTGAAGACAACAGATCGCCAAATGATGCGTACAGATTATGCTGCTTCTAGAATGAAAGGAGAGTCAAAATAAATATTTATTAAGTAGACCTATTTGGTTATCAAAGCTTCACAGAAGGTATACCGTATTGAAGGTCATGAGTATGAGTAGGCCTACCACTTACACTGGTATCCGGTATTAGGTTTCAGGAGAGTATTAAATTTCAAACACTAGTATAAACGGCATGTTGCACATTAAAAAAAAATCACCATGACTACTAGATCCTTGTATATCACCAACAATTCTCAGGGCTGAAGAAGCAGGTCAGGCCTGTGTGTCCCCTTTAATACAGCCGCAGTTACTGTATGTATGTCAGAGACTGACCTTCATCAAGGTCAGTGCATGACATTTGTCAACATACTTAATTAAATATGAACTGTCACAAGGGACAAAAAAATGTTTGTTTCAAGGTCGGTGCTAAAAAAATAAATTGTGTGCTAATTTTTCAGAAAAAAAAAAACATAACTGAAAGTAATAATCTAGCCCCCCCCCCCCAGAAATCAAATGGTGCGTCCCTTAATTACGCCTGAGAGGAGTGAAACATGATGAGTTGACGTCCCTTGCCTCCCAACGTTCCAACGTTGGGAGGGGGGAACATGATATTTGTCTGAAAAAAAATCTGCGGGTATTTAACCGTCGTTACAGGCGGCGGCCATAGCAAAGCTTCATGCTCTACCAAAACATAACGCCACCTGGTGATTATATAAACTCAACAGGCATTGGAGTGGACAAGGTCCTTAAGAGAGTTTTGACCAAGTCGATGTTGAGGAAGCGAAATCAAAAAAGCATAACAAGATGAAATTCTGATAACTGTAAAGACAGACCAAATTGACAGAAACATGCTAATGCTCATATTGAATGGCACGCCTATCATTCATATAAACAAGAATCATACCAACATATCGAAGCTAAATGTTCATATCTGTCACTCATTAGAGTGGCGGATAAGACCCATTAGCTCTGAGGGAACCACATAATAATGATAGTGTTTACTGATACCCAACAAACAGAAGACTTTCAACAAATGACAGTTTATTGACAGTCCACCTTCTACGACGCTGATCCAAAATTGGTACAACCTCTTGTGTTTGCTGGGGAACACCAGACGACCCGTTACCTACCTATTACAAATCCGATAGCAAAGCAGCCTCCTATTGCCGCACCGGTAAACATACGACAGAACACGTGAATCCAGTATTCCGGTAGAAATGCAGCAATCAACCCACTAATCGTCAACAGCAGCAAAGTGAACAAATAGGTCTTTTTTCGTCCATATCTAAAAAAAATTACATGGGAAATGGACAATTTTATCTGATGGCAACATAAAAAAAACACTTCAACGAATCAAACACTAGCAATAAATTGAGAATCGCTGTTTTATTATTTTGACGTTTTGTATATGCAAAATGCATAGACATCTATTTCTCTCTGCGCGAGAAAAAGTTAAAATATTATAATTGGGCATATATGCTGGGATTATTAAGAAGGTTTCACCATTTCAAAAGGTGAGCTAATGCATTCTAGGACAATTCGTCCGCTTGGATATAAAAGGGTGTATCTGACACTTTAGAAAGTGGCAAATACACTCTTCCATACCCAAGGGGATGAATTATGAATGAGTGAAATGCATAGGTATCATCAACAATGGGGTGCTTGCTATGTAGTGAATCACCATATAAAATGTAAGGAACCTTTTCTTGTGAGTTTTGTGAGTGTAATTTTGCGTAATTAGTTGAAGAAATGACAAGAATCCAGTATAGTATATATAATTGTGCACATTATGAGGATGATTATTACTGCAAACGTTACACCAAATAAAACAATGATACAAAAATATTTTTTACCTGTCAGAAAAATATCCAAAACAAACAGACCCGATTAGAAATCCAGCCATGTAAATAGACGTTGCCATAGCACGTTTCCAGCTGGCATGACAAACTAGGTCCCACTAAAATAAATGATTCAAACACATAAGAAGTAAAATATAGGTAGAAACGTTACACTTTTAGAATTGAATGAACGAATGAATGAATGAATGAATGAATGAATGAATGAATGAATGAATGAATGAATGAATGAATGAATTAATGAATCAGTATGTGGTGATTGATTGATTGATTGATTGATTGATTGATTGATTGATTGATTGATTGATTGATTGATTGATTGATTGATTGATTGATTGATTGATTGATTGATTGATTGATTGATTGATTGATTGATTGATTGATTGAGTGATTGAGTGATTGATTGATTGATTGATTGAGTGAGTGAGTGAGTGAGTGAGTGAGTGAGTGAGTGAGTGAGTGAGTGAGTGAGTGAGTGAGTGAGTGAGTGAGTGAGTGAGTGAGTGAGTGAGTGGATAAATGAATGAATGAATGAATGAATGAATGAATGAATGAATAAATGAATGATTGAGTGAGTGAGTGAGTGAGTGAGTGAGTGAGTGAGTGAGTGAGTGAGTGAGTGAGTGAGTGAGTGAGTGAATGAATGAATGAATAATTGAATGAATGAATGAATGAATGAATGAATGAATGAATGAATGAATGAATGAATGAATGAATGAATGAATGAATGAATGAATGAATGAATGAATGAATGAATGAATGAATGAATAGGTTCTAAATATGTTACGTGAACGACCGGCCAGATATCGTGTGGCCATCATATAATACAATTGGTGGTTTACCTGGTGAGTTTTTAAAAGACAATGAGGTGACTTAAAAAAACATTATGAATGGGCTGCTAAAGTTAGACGTTTTAGTAGGAATTTAATATTACAAAAAAACGCTTGTATGACATTTGTATCCGTTTGTCTCGATCTTCGTATTCTTACGCTTAGTCACACAAGTTGGTGTGGCCATGGGTATATATAAGATACTGCTTCAATGTAAATTTAGTATGACATATTCTGCTACAGTCAATAATGTGAGTAGTATAAGGCAAGTCAGTATAAAGCGCACCGTTTGCCTGCAAAGCGTCAAAAACCTGCGTGAACTATTTGAACATAATTCAAGATGGCCGCCATTACGTACTTGATTATAACGTAATCCATAATTAAAAATGGCCACCATAGTCTAAAATGAATGACATTACGTTATTGATTATGCATGCCAGTAATCCAAAAGGATGTCATGGCTGCCCCCAAAAATCTGAGGATTCAGAAAATTCAAATCCTGCCCCATTTTGAAATTTGATATTGAATTGTTCACGCAGGTTCTCATGTGTTTTGTTCCAGATATATGTTCGTATGGGCTGATAGCCAGCAGTTTAGGTCTACAACCTGTTACTGACATTCACCAGGCGCAAGTCAAATGTTGACTTTTAAGTAGATTTCTTACACCCTCTGAGACTACAGAAAATGTTAAAAATCGTAGATATATAGCGACATTTGTAGCACACCAATCTATTATGAATGTCAGTATATAATTAGAGAGATTATGAACAGGGGCGGATTCATCATTTTGAAAAAGGGGAGGGGTCGATGGTAATTTGTCTCACAACATGTTGGTGTCAAACAATGATTTGTTTTATTTTTCTCAGCGGATAAAAGGAGTTTGAGACAACACTTGAAAAAATGACAAATACCGATGCTTGGTCACTTTAAAACGATTTTTATGCAAATTTATTTTCTGGAAAAAAACGGAAAGTCAGGATTTTATATATACAAACAGTGTCAATCACAATAGTATCAAACATAATGGGGCTTGTATCGACAGGTAATTATAATGGAATCTAGTGAAATATACAACGCAATACTTTTTACCAAACAAACAAATTAATTAAATGCATTGCATCCCTCTTACCCGTGACACAGTGGTATAGGAAACCTCTGAGTAATCATATTGCCACTGTTGACAGTCCACTATGTGTGACGTAGTTGAATTTTCTGTATAATTAAGCAGAGAGTTGATGTTTATCTGACTGTAATCCAAGTCCCTGATTTGACAGGCAGATTGTTGAGACATTCCATGAGGTGTGGTAATCCGCCTCTGTTCATCTCTTGTTAGGTTTAATCCTTTAAGTTCTGGAATGTTACACCAATGTTCTGGCACGGTGGCAACAAAAACGTTAGCTAGGTTTTGCATCGCCATTGGTAGTGCTACAAGTCCAACCAAGATATACTGATACAGCTGGTACAAACGGAACCCTCCAATGTGCTCCAATATCTTGTCAAAATCCATCTTTGTACTTTCCTGGAATATTCTAAGATCATATGTTTATTATGAAATTCCGACTGTTTAGCAATGTGCAACTTCCAGAAATGCTACAATGTCCTTGATAGGTAAACAACTTTCTGGAATAAAATAAAACAGAATCACATAATAATAGTATTATATAATCGAGCAAAGTCAAAAGATAATATCTGCGCACTTGTAAATTGGGCAGATACTGCATTTTGGCTTTGTAGAGAACAATCGCATCCATTGTATCTATGCATGTCATCTGTGAATATCATGCATTTCTGGTATTAACTTAATAATAACTTATATTTTTCCTTGATTTAGAGTCAGATTTATTCATTGACAGTGTGTATCCAAAATATAGAATGCAATATTTGACCTGATCTTTCAAAAATAAGTCGTAAATCGCATATTTAAGTATTGGTGATATCAACAGATCCTGAATCTGCACAAAATTACCTTTCATACACCTCTGTAGCGTGATTAGCGCCAAAAATATGATATGGCAAACTCAGAGAAAAAATGAATTTGAAAACTACATCTTTTTGTAAAAAAAATGCATTTGAAGTACAAAAATGAATTTTTTACACTTTTTGAAAGTAGGGATTTTTTAAAATTAATTAAACGAAATAAATCCTTATTTCAACACCACGTTTTAAATAATAAACGTATAGTTCTACCATTTTTTAAGCGTATATGCCAGTGATGTTCATTGTCAGGATTTTGACACTTGTTTATTTCCAACTTGTTAGCGACTGTTGCCATGGTAACATGTAAATAGAAACAAATATCATTGATTGGAGTGTAAATGAGACTAAAATTTCAAAAAACAATATTTTTAAAATATATTGTTTTTCAACATCTACATCTACTTGTCTGCCACAAATGTTTACAATTCGAAAGTAATCATATGAAAAATAAAATAGGTGAAATCAAGGCCATTTTAGCTTTCTAGGGCCCCAGCATTGTTTGTCAAAGTGCGATTTACGACTCATTTTGCCAGATCGGGTCACATATATATTATGTATATTATGAATTGTACAAACTAAAGTGAAAAAGGCAATGAGAGCTGACACAGATT